>NW_010577106.1:822418-861018 GCF_000705375.1 Tinamus guttatus | reverse complement strand
CCGCCGCGGGGCCCCGCGCCGCAGAAGTGCATTTAACATCACAAAGAGCGGCCGGGCCCGCGGTCTAACCCGAGCGCTCGCGGAAATCTTAATAAATTATGTATGAAGCGCCGCGTCCTTCCTCGCTCTTTGTCACATAGGCGGCTTTTTATTCTAGTAATTAGGTCATTGCCGTCAAAACGCCCCACTGCTGCCCAGGCGTAAGATAGGGCGTCTTTCCTCCTCCTCCTCCTCCTCCTCCTGCTCCTCCTCAAAAAGGAAAAAAAAATATCTAGCGAACGGTCTGGTCATTTTTGTTATTCCAGTCGGCATTGGAAGTGCCTTGCATCCGCATCGGGCTCAGGCGCTGAGTGTTAGCCCTAGGGAGCGTCTTTCGTTTGACAGCGTTTTCATCAGGCGTCAGCAAAACCCGGTTCTGAGCCGTTCGGCGTGGATGGCCACATAGGTGTAGCAGGAAGCAGGCAGCGCTTTCACTGGCGCGGAAGCATCTTCAGCACATTGCTGTCATTATGTGAATAATACAGCATGGATTGGCTTTGGGTTTTACATAATTTTTCTCCCCCCCCTTTTTTTTTTTGTGTTTTGCATGGGAGGTGCTCCTTAATGTTTGTTCTACTAATTATTACCTTTTTTATTAGTTCTATTGTAATTAATAGGTTTTTGATTACCTTATCAAAACTACAGTTCTGGGAAAATACCTGTAAATATAAGCACTGAAAGTAATTTCCTGGAAGCAGATTTTTCTGTGTTTTTAAGAGGACTACAAGAAACTGGTAAAATATTTTTCCTCCTCTTCAGTTCTGTTAAATACAATGATGTATGAAACGGCTTTGATGAAGAAAGCTCTAAAATGCAGGTACTGAAATTCTAATTTATATTAAACATCCTCTCAATGCATTCATCATGTTGGCCATATACCTGCTCTAGGATGGGTGTTATAAATGTCTGTCAGTGAGCTACACTCAGGACAACGTTAAATTTTAAAATGGTAGTTGAGGACTTACCAGTTGGAGTACCTGGGGTCAGAAAGCATCTGGACACTGGATGTTTGGTGCTGTAATGTCTTGCATGTTTATCACAGTAGCTCAATATTAGAAGATGCACAAGATGGCAAAGGCGCTTTGGCTTCCTCTTCCCCAAAATAAAGACAATGACAAAGCATGATGGTGATTGCAATGATTATTCTGGTGATGCTTCTTCCTTTACTTTCTTAGACCTTCAAAAACTCTTGGTATTATTTTGTGTAGTAGGCTAAGTAGCTGCTATAAGAAACGGCAATCTCACCCTGAAAAATGGCAACATGAATAAAAGATAGTTTTTCAATTCTTTAAATAATTAATAATTGCAGATTTTCCTAAAGATTACTCCAGAAATCCACATAATCGTATTTGCCAAAATATTTGTGGAAACTGTTGGTTATGATAAGTGCTCTGATATATGCTGTCATAACAGACACTGTAATTATTAGTATATTATCAGCATGATCTAAAATAGCATTTGTTGGAAATGACTGTCTAAAATTGATCCCTTTGGCTTACAAATTACTAAACGGGAATTATGTGTGTATCTCAATTCAGTTGGTAGAATGTGTTTGTGTTGATGAAATGTGATGAAATTGTGTTAAAATCAAGCTATGATGCTGATGATATGCTGTGACAATAGGTTGTTGCCAGTAAAAACTTTCATCTCAGCCGGTTGTTTTCCAGCATTTGAACAGGACCTGTGTGAACAGATGCTGATGTTTTTCCGGCAAGGCAAATGGTCTTCTGTTTGCATCAGGTGCTGAAGATGACCCTGACAGATAACACAATGTGGAAAGATATTTCCATATTTTCTTATTTTAACATAATATCATTTTCTTTTTTTAAATTAAAACCAATTTATTTCACGTTAATGGTATTAGTTTGCCTTGCTAGAGTGAGAGCTCTCTCTTGGTGTTTGAATAGCTTAGATTTTCTGGAATTGGACAACTAGAAGAAGAAGAGAAATAAAAAGTCAAATGTAGTGAGGACATACACAATTGACTGTGAGTAGCGAAGATGATCATTGTGAAGAATGAGTATGCAGGTTGTGAATCATCCCTGGTCCAAGTTATGATTCAAATGGTGTCTGAACGGCTTTGTGTTCAATATAGTATTTAAATGCAAATCGTGTTTCGTATTTTCCCAGTCGTATTCAGAATGCAGCATGACTAACAAGCTAGGGAACTTCCCAACGCAGAATTCTAAAGGAAGAACTGTGATTTTCTTTTTTTCTCTTTTTTTCTCTCCCTCCTTGACAGTGTGATAAAAGCTCCACTTGACTGTTCATAGCCTGGAATGTATGACTTACCCTCTTTCTTTGGTGTTATTATGATTTTTTTTTCTTGTTTGAGGAGGGGTTGTTAATATTTTCTAGTCAAGTCTTAAATGCGGGATTGTTTCTCGTTATAAATAAATACAAAAGCATTCGTACTTGACCTATAACAAGCAAAGCAATTCAGAGCTCACATGAGCCTGCCCTCACAACTGTCCTTCTCCTACTGCTCTTACAGGATGCAGAGAACATGGAGCGTTTATTATTTTGGGACCATTATGTGCCAAGTTACAGACTGCTTAGGGAAAACAGATGATGTGTCCACTTGTGATGATGGTTGGTGAGTGCAGGGCAAGAATGTCAACTGTGAGGACAGTCACTGCTAGGACAAAGCGTATGAAATTCTGCAATATCTGCGTTCCAGGGTGTTGCTCATTGGCCTGCGACTAGCAGAATTTTGGCTGTCTTTCAAAAGTTCGTGCACCATAGGTTTTGCAGCATACTTCCTGTGTTATTGAACGTAAGGAACAGTATCCCAGAATCTACCCATGGCTCTGTAAGTTGGTGGGAGCGTTAAACGCATATGACGAGGGGAGGCATAACTCCTACCCTTCCCACAGTCGAAAGGATTTGGGAAGGTCAGGTATATTAACAGCTAAATGGTTCATTCCACTGTGCAAAGCTAACCTTCATGCAGAAGTAGATGGAAAAATAAGGAGAAAATCCTCTCCATACAGCTGTTAGGTTTAAGTAGGGGAGGCACGGCCTTGTTTTCAAGGATTTGATCTTTTCATACGTTTTATTAGTAAACTGATAACAGTAATGACTTTTAATCTGGACCTTGTTTTTCCTCCATGCCCTCCCCTCTTCTTCTCCCTCCCATCAAAAAAACAAACAAAAAAAACCCCACACACTCCAAAGTAGGGAATTCAGAGGGCACCTAATCCAGGGATTATCTTTCGATACCACTTCATGAACAACTTCCAGTTTTCAGTGCTTTGGACGTTAAAAGGATACTGTTATAGTATTGCATAAATTGCAAGCCACTTTCTGATGTCGAAGTGCCCATTGCTAAAACAAGCTCATGAGAAAGTTTTCAGTGGTGGCTGTTTTCCACTCCTTCCTGCATCCCTGTGGTTGACGCACATTATCACTGAAGGTACCAGGTCTGTAACGCTGCTCTTGTTTTCATGGACGTTTTCCTCACTGTTTGTGCACCCACGCAGCCTAGATGTAAAACTAAATAACTTCTTTGCTGCTTGGAAGTCTGAGGATTTGCTCTTTGATGCAGAGAGGGGTAGGGTGAGAAGGTTAGCAACAAAAGCCATTTTATTAAGGCATAGGCTTGCCACCAGGTGGAAGTATCAAAACTGTTCACAGATATGCTGGAAAAGGCAGATATATGACTTTTTGCACTCTCTGGAAGGAGCCAGGATAGTGGGTTCTAATCACCTTCAGGGATGGAATATTTGGCAGTGATTACTTAAGGGAAGTATTAAATAGTACCTACGAAGGCTGAGCATTTAGAAGTTAGCAGGCCTGGAAAACTGGCCCCAGGCTGAACTGATAATTTTTTGATGAATTATTAAAACAGCAAAAAAGACTTAGGAGAGAGATGCTGATACTTTGCTGAAATTAAAAAGAGAGAAGCAGAATGACATCTATATGTAAGCCATTGAACATTCAATCTGAACTCAAGCCCCAGTCAGCATCATGGAAAAGCTGATAAAGGATTTGCTCAATCGAAAAATTGAATTAATGCAAATCAGCACGGTTTGCTATGTTCAAAATAAGTATGGCCTAGTACATACAAAATAAGTATGGCCAAACTTCATTCTCTTTGAGGTTCCCAGTATATCAGAGAAGGTAACCATGTAAGATTGTACATTTGGAGCTAAAATTAGCGAGTAGGGCTGGCCTACCTTGGAACAGCTGTGCTGTGTATTGCCCCTGCCTGTGAGCCCTGCCCCTCTTTTGCATCTGCTCCAGTAACAGCTGCTGAACCACTGTGGTTAATGGCCCAGTGTATTAAGTTAAACTGGCACCTCTTTCAGATTACCTTAGTGTGGCAAGTGGTGATCTGCAGTGGTTGGGCAGCTGCTGCCCCAGCAGCTGAGCTCCTCCCTGGCTGGGATCTGGTGGAGGTGGCAAGGAGACAGCTGGGGCTGTGGCCAGCCCAGCCCTGGCACTCCTGCAAGGCTGGAGCCGTAAGCCAGGGGCTTTGGAAAAAACTCCTTGAAACGTGCTAAAGTAATGAGTAAGTAGCTAGTTAGGAAACATCAAAAGTACGCTTTAGTGACAGTGTGGTCTGTCACCACATACATTTCTTTTTTCCTCCCGAATTCAATGTGACGTGCTCTTAAAGCACGTCACATTCCCCATCAGTCACCTGGGAGTGATGGCAAAAATCAACAGAATGGTAAAAAGTAACAAGGACAAGATACTTAGCTTAGTGCAGGGTAGTTGGATTCTCCTAAGTGACTTGGTTAAACTTCCTCATTAATCCTGCCATTTTTTTTTTTTTTTTGCTGTTTGAGTGGTTCACAGAGTAGAAGTGAAATATTTGTCTTGTTAGTGTTTGGATTCTCATTAATATAAAACTAAGAATGTTGGTATTATTGTCTATCTTTATTGGGATTTCGGACAAAAAGACCCAAACAAAATTCTTGATTCTTAGCTAGTTGTGCCTGCATAATTTTCTTAACGTAGAATGTATATCTAAATCTTAACAGTGCATTTGCATCAATTCAGGCAACTGTTTTTGATTTTAGTATGTCAAGGAGTATTCACCTTGAATTTCTCCTTTGATATATGTATTCATGTAAGCTGCTGATTCAGTAGAGCGTAGAGAATTTTTTTGTCATGATTTCACCTCACTTTCATAGGAGATGGAAGCAAAGAAATCTTTAATGACGTGAATACAGGTCAGGGAAGTCGGAGACCAGGACTCTAGATGTTTCTTATTGGGCAAGCCTGCATCTCAAGAGAGTTATTTCTTGGAGCAATAGAGGTACCTGTGTTCTTCTGTTTGTTTCTGAGACACTCTGCAAAACGAAGTGTGGAGTGTAAAATGGAGCCTGACCCAGAAGTAGAATAACTAATTTCCCAACACTGCGCTCTTTTGTATTTCACACATTTTGCTTTGGGTCAGGTACAGTATAAAATAGGTATAAGAACCAAGAATTCAACATCCTTCTTTCCACCTCACCTCTCCAGGGTAGGAGCTTCATACCTGTAGAATCGTACTCTCAATTGTTCTCATTCTCAAATGTTGTCTCAATTAAACTGATTTTGGCCCCTTGAATTTTGAATATGCCTGTGTGTGAGTATGCAATGGTAACTTCAGCACAGGGGGCCAAGTGTAAATTTTTTCTTGCTTGGCAGCAAGGGAAGGAATAGAGGGGCTGTGAACTGTGTTTATCTGAAGAGGTTCCCAGGTTTGAGTTTCTCCTCATGACAAGTGCTCCGGCCACTAAGAAATGACAAGAAATGGGTAGGAAGATACGATTAACTTCTCTTCTTTTGCTGCTGCTACCACTTCTGTGTTTAAAAATTCCTTTTTTTTTTTTTTGGTAGCCAGAGGAATGATTTTTGAGCATAAATCCAAGAATTTGGAGATCTGAGCTCTAATGTGTGCAAGTGTCAGTTTGGGATTACTGGTGGGTATCTGTTTGCGGAGGAGAAGCAACTTTTGGCATATATATTCTTAGAGGCATATACCTAGTTGGATGCTGAGGTGAATGCCCCAAATGGTTGTTGAAATAAATTTATTTCTTAGGAATCTACCCAAAACAGTTAGAACAGCTAGTGAGTGTCTCATTGAGCCTTGTGATTGCAGTCTGAAAGCCAAGTACTGAAAGATGCCACAGTGCTCAGCACTGGAGAGCCTAGCTGGCTTTGTTGTCATCACGTGTTACCTATGGCTCTTTTGAAGTGTAATGACTTTATCTTTTGTGAAATACTCTGACATTTCATTATTATAAAGGACACTGAAAAATGAGGTGGAGAAAAAGATTTAAATGCGTGTAGAGAAGCAATTTAGTTGTAATTGAATAGTGCCGATATAATGGATTGTAGGAATTGAAGTAGATTATTCTTCTGTTTGTGCTTAGGAATATCAGATTGGATTTCTGAGTTAAGTCTAGTTCCTTCCTGTGCATTCAGCTTGGCAAGGATATTTCTGAATTTATAGCTTCTAATGGAAGTTTACAGTGTACGGTCATTAATGACCTGTTCATACTCATTTGTTCCATGTCAGTATTGCATTTTAACATAAATATTTTTCTCCTCCTTAGGTGTTTTTTTTTTCCTTCTGTAATAATATTTATAAGATGTAGTTATGTCCTTTCAGCCTTTGTTTTGCTGAAGCAGCCGTGTCTTGCTCAGCTAGTCACTTCTCCTATAAGAGTTCTTCTATTCTTCTGTTCACTTAACATCTTCCTGTGCACCCACTTACATTCCCTTTCTTAGTATGGTTCACCAAAGCTGTGCGTAGTGTCCTTGTTCAGATGTTACTTATATCTGTAAAATGGTACTGGTAGCTTCAGGGGTTATGTTTGCTTTCCCTGTGTTAGTATGCGGTTGGTAGTGCTCTGGCTTGTTGGCTGACTGGTAAGGTCGAAGTTAGTCTTCTCTCTGCTTATTACTTCTAATGGCAAGATACCAATTAATAGGCTTATCTCTTTTTAGAGATTCCTAAATGAACAACTTACATTTCATGTTACTTAAGTTCATTCTGTTCCTACTGTTCCCTTCTTTGGGTTGTCAGATTCTTTATATACTGTGTTCCAGGCCTGTGGTCTCCTGATACTTCCTGTATTTATGATGTCAAGCTTTGTTGCCACTTCTAGCGCCAAGGTTGATAATGAAATATTGAGTAATACCTGTCACAAACTAGTACTTCGGGAACTTGACTAATAATCTGCCTCCATCCCAACAAATCTACTTTCAGCACAACCCCATGGCATCTTGTTAATTTCTTAATTATTTACAGTTTCCTACTGATCTCTATCATAACCTTAGTGGATTTTACAAGTGGCATCATTTCAAATGTTGTACCATAATAGAGGTGGTAGAATGGATCTGTCATTTCTGCAAAGTAGTTTGCTGTGATAGTCCTTCCTTTTCAGGGGCAGGAGGCTGCCAAGAATCATCTTGGAGGTTGAGGAGGTTGGTGTCCATTTGCTGCTGAGGAGTGCTGTGCTGTGGTGGAGTGAATCCTGCAAGCATCTAGCTGGGAGAGAGCTGGCATCGCTGAAAGCAGGGCATGCCTGCCTGGCCCTTGGTGCATCCAAAGTCACGCTGCTTCCCTTCGGGGCACTCTTCAGTGCTGTGGTGGGCTATTGATGATGCTTGCAGCCGGGACATGCGCAGCAAGTGCCAGAGCTGCACAGTGTTGAGAATGACAAAGAATAGTTAGAAATAGAGCTCCTGCCTCTGTGTTTTCTGTGCCAGCGCTAGATGTTCAGATCGGCTTCAGGTAACCAGGAATGTTTTGCAGCATCTTTCAGTTTGTGTCATCACCAAGCTTGGAAGCCCTTTTTTTACACAGCGTTTTTATCTGTTACTAAAATTGTCATGTGCTTTTGGAGAAATGCCGAGCATACTGAATCTGTAAGGATTTCTCTTAAATAATATGTGCCACCATACAGAGTTCCAAAACGCTTTGCTGAATTCTCTCAAATCGCTTCATTAATCTTCCTCATTTATCTTCCCTTCTGTTTCTGCAGCTTATGAGTGATTTGAAGAGTAGAAATGAGATACTTGTTAATGTTTGTATTCTGAATTCTAAATTCAGCATAAGACTTTCAAACTAGTCCTGCTTTTGGATTGGATGTTTTGGATTACCAAAAGCTTCATTATTTAACTTATTGGGATATATAGGTTATTTTGTGGTGTAAAATCCGCATTTTGTGATGTAAAGGTATTGATCATAATAAGTGATTCCATGAACAAACGCTTTTGTTTTTTACTTACCTTTGGGGTTTCTTCTGTAATAAGTGAACACAAGAAAATTGTATTTAATACTAATGGAAGGTAAAATAAAGTACTATTTTAGATTCAAGTTCAAAATATTATTGAGGATTGAGTTTCCTTTCTAACTGTGAAAACTGTAGTTTATTGTCAATGTGGACAGTGTCTGTTATTTAATAAAAATTGAGGATGTTCTTGGATTACCTGGCTTCTAGCAGCGAGCTAATCTCAATAGTTCTTTATCTGAACACCTACATAGTAGTATTTGACATCTAAATCTGTAATTGACTCCTAGTTTGAGGTGGAACATGGCCTCATTCCGTATTATGAAAAAATACATTTTCCACAAAAGGAAGGAGATCTTTGGAACTAAGATCAAGAGAGAAAGATGATGAAATTGGTATTTTTTAACGTATTTTTTTCTTCGGAGTTTTGAAATCCTGCTTCCAGTTTTCATATGCTGAGTGATAGCAACAGATGGCATTGCCTAAAGCCACTCATGAATTCTGCTGAGTCTTATCAAATCAATTGAAATTAACAATCTGGCAAATGTGTCGTTTATTTCACTTATCTGAAACTATTCAATGTATAGTTCAATTTCTCTTCAGCTAAGAGAAATTTGTTGGATTTGGGGGGTGAGAAGAGGAGCACACTTTTTTAAGGAAAAAATAGTGATTTTTTTATTACTGGATACACGAATAAAACTTTTTTTTTTTTTTTTGAAATACTGCCTTAAAGTTGGAATTGTAGAGAGTTGGTGGGCACTTTATGTAAGGTGTACTACTTAAAACTTTCAGTATCACCCCTTCCATAACTAGAATCTTACTATTTAACGTAATTATATTTAAGTTTGCTTTCACTTAAAAATTGAAGCCACCCAGTTGGAGCCACACAGTTGCTGCTGTACTGTAGGTTCTCTCCTCACTCATTTTTCTCCTTTTTCTTCTTTGTGATTATGAATTTTGTTAATGTGACAAATTATTTTACTCTGCAAATGCATGAATGATAGTTTCTCAGATTAGACGGAAAATGAAAGAATCTGACACCTCAGTCCTTACTTGTCCATCCATATTTATCCCCATCCATATTAATATGCCATATAAATGCTAATTTATATTAGCATAATATAAGAAAAACATAACCTGGTTGGAACTGACATTCATGTCAAACTCTCAGTCCACAGCAGCCTCTGTCAGTAGGATGCAAGTGAATAAATGTGGGATATAATTAAGCTGTATTTCCAACATGTCAGAGATGCAACAAATTAACATTAGTTAGTTACCTTCTCAGTACAATCTTGTAGTCTCTTATAAAACAACAGATGCTATTACTAATACAGTATGATACTATTTACAGCAGTTTACAGTAAAACCATTCTAAACTTATATACCTTTGCTTGGGATTTTGCAGCATTGTCCATGTAGTCTATGTTCTGAAAAGAAATGTAAACTACAGCTAATGTTTTTTCTTTAGAGTGGCAAATTAATATTTAGCAAATTAATAGAAGAGAGTGTACTGCTTTTTTTTTACTTTTTTTTTTTTTTTTGTTAAAACAGAATTTGACAGTGGTGGTTTGGAGCCATCTGATGCTAAAGGCACACAATCCATGGAAGGGAATACAATAGTTGTCTCAGATTGCTGTCCTTTCTCTGTTTCTTGAGAAAGTGGTGGACTCTTAGCATCAAAAACAGTATGGCTTTTGTTATATATATATATATATATATATATATATATAGCTATATATATATGTATAAATGTATATTTAATTATATATATATTTTCTCCAATTGTCTTTAGCATTTGAGCATAAATGAGATTTTTTCATAATTTTCAGATTTCATGTAGGTGAACTAAGTCCAACTGACGGGCTAATGTTACCAACTTTCTAATTAGCCTGATAATTCAATTAAGAAGGGATCATGGAGAGCAAAATTGATTGCTCAGGCACTTCTTGGCCTTGCAATTGCAGAGGTCGGAGGGATGGTGAGCGGGTGCGCAGAGGCTGCTGCGCTGTCAGCTCCCTTCTCCAGGCAGCCTGCGCTTGCAGTATGCTCCAGGAGGACAAAAAATGTTCTAATGAGGATCTAACTTTAGATTTTAGATCTTTTCCAAAGCAAAGTGAAAGCAATAGTGAAAAAGGAAGTGTTTTGTATTTTTCTTCTTTGACTTACAGAGCCTTTACTTGCTCAGTAAATTCTTACAGTGGAATTTGGTGGGCTTCCTGTTAGTCTCTTGAATGACTGATGAGTAAGAAATTGAGGGCTTCAACTGTAAATTGCTGCAAATGTGATTAGCCAAGCTTTCATTATCCTGCATGACATTTTTTAGATGACAGCTCCAATGGTTTGTGAATTTGGAAAGCGGGAAATAATATAAATATTATCACTTAAATTAGAATATTTGTTTCATTATATCTTGTAATGGCTGAATAATTGTGGTGGTATTTTAGCATTGTTACCATATTTCTCAAAATAAGTATCATTGAAAATGTAGATTACTGACTAAATCACTGTAAAACTATTGGAATTTTTTTATTTCATAATTTCCTTCCTAATTTCCTTTTTGTGTTTTCAGTATGGAGTATCCCTGGTACTACAAAAAGCTTTTTATCTGTTTTTTTTTTTTTTTCTACTGTTCATTATAACCACTTTGTGTGTGTGTTGGAAATATATTGAATGTTTATTTAAAGTCTTTTGCAAAACTCCTAATCATAAAGATTGATTGCTGCTACATTTGATGCTTTTGCTCTGTTAGAACTGCTCAGTTCTTACTGTAGTTCTGTTTTCACACAACATTTCTATTACTATATGTTATTCTAAGGAGTGCTGGGCATCTGCGACTGTCCTACTTCATACAATATGTGGGCAGTCAGTCAGCATCTTGTAGATAAGGTTGCCAGTACTTGTCGACTGTTCAAACATGATTTTATATGGCCTATTATTCCTTTGTTTTTTATTGTTAAAATTGAAGTGCTAAATCTAGCAATGATTTTGTGTGATGGTATGATTTTTCCCTCATGAATTCTAGTTTACCATCATATCCGAAGCGATTACTTTTAACTTCTTTGTTGAACTGAAGGGAAGATTAGAGAAAAATGTTTTGAAATGGCATTAGTTCTTACTAAATGCCATTAATAGCTTAATTTAATGGTTTTGAATTAGAATCATAGAATCATAGAATCCTTAAGGTAGGAAGGGACCTCTAGAGATCATCTAGTCCAACCCCCCTGCACACGCAGGGTCACCTAGAGCATGGGGCACAGGACTGCGTCCAAGCGGGTTTTGAAGATCTCCAGAGAAGGAGACTCCACAACCTCTCTGGGCAGCCTGTTCCAGTGCTCTGTCACCCTCACTGTTAAGAAATTTTTCCTTAAGTTCCTGTTTTGATGCTTTAGCTTGTGGCTGTTTCCCCTGGTTCTGTCAGTGGTCACCACTGAAAAGAGACCAGCACCATCCTCCTCACTGCCTCCCTTGAGGTACTTATAGACACTGATCAGGTCCCCTCTCAGCCTTCTCTTCCCCAGGCTGAACAGGCCCAGTTCCCTCAGCCTCTCCTCATAGGGCAGATGTTCCAGGCCCCGTATCTTCCTTGTGGCCCTGCGCTGGACTCTCACCGCTAGCTACAGGCCTCCAACTAGACTCTGCACCGCTGATCACCACCCTCTGAGCTCTGCCATCCAGCCAGTTCCTAATCCACCTCACTGTGCACTCATCTATCCCACACTTCCGGTACTTGCCCAGGAGGATGTTGTGAGGGATGGTGTCAAAAGCCTTGGTGAAGTCAAGATAGATTTGAATGTCGAGATTGAACTGAATGTTTACAACAGTGTGTGGTTAAGGGAAAAAAGAAGTTCATTTTTTCATTTTTTTTTTCTTAAAATGTTTAATTTTTGTGTTGTCTTTTACTTTTCTAGGGTTGAGGGTAGCCCAGGATGGCTGCAGCTTCATATGATCAGTTGTTAAAGCAAGTTGAAGCGTTAAAGATGGAAAACTCCAACCTTCGACAAGAGCTTGAGGACAACTCAAATCACCTTACAAAACTGGAAACTGAGGCATCTAATATGAAGGTATGACAAGATAAATTTGGCATCACATTTTCTGTTACTGCCTTTCTTCTGACTGTATGTTTTTTGATGGACTGTAGTTGCGTAACAGGTTTTGAGTGCCTCAGGATACAAAATTTCTTTTCTGGGTTACCTAAGGGAATACTATATTAACCAGCGCTAGTAGAGCGCCTTTTTTTTTTTTTTTTAATTTGAAAAGTGAAACTACCCTTCAAATGGTTTTTAGAAACACCTGAGCTCAACCACTGCTGTACTTTCCAGCAGAAAGCCCAGTCTGCTGACATAATTCATGACAAAGCCAGTATTTCTCAGCTTTTGAAAATATGGTAGAGACTAGAGTTTTTCACGCTGTTTTCAGGTAAGTTTAAAAATGTTTGGTTTTGCTACAACTGCAATGTTTAATTAACATCTCCCCTCCTCCGCCCCGCAAAAATAAGTCCGTTTTTAAATAAAACCATAAATCTTTCTCAGAGCCTAAATTCAGACTTTTTTGCTTTACCAAGATTTTCTGTCTAGTGTTTATTGGGTACATACAAGACCTCAGAGATATCTATCCAAGAAGAAGCACTAGCCTCGAAGGAAATTTAGATGGATTTTGATTAGTAAGAAGATATATGTGCAGCTGTATGTGTGTTGTACATGGCACTGAACATGGCAGAATTTCATAAGCAGCATAGCACTGTTCCTGAGCTGACAAATCCTCCTTCTTGGTGCTAACAGCTGGCAAAACTGGACTGTTTCTCGTGCCTAACATAACATGGCCCATAAATGGTCAGAATCTCTGCATATACTCCTGTATGGTACATAGAGGTGCTCCAAGCATTAAACTACATTTATGTGTCTGTCTCCTTGCTTTTTTATGTTTATCTGATAAATTTACAATTATTTTATAATTTTATTTTTTCAAAATATACTAGTTTGATGAATGTAGCAGTTAAAAAATATTTTTGACTGACATTTCTTTTCCTCCAGAAGAGCTGTGTATTTTTGGGTTATAATCAATCCTTTCGTTTTGCTGTAAAATGAAAATGTCTTGGCTTTGTGGAATTAAAGGAGATTTATAGTCCTTTATGCCAGCTACTTGAAACTACATTTGGCATTAACAGCTCTGAATTTTTTTTTTGCTAAAGTGCCTATCAGAAAGTTTGAGCTAGGTCTGTCATTTTTGCAGATAATAGTATCACAAAATCATCAGTAATTTCCCTTCTTTCACTGTCATTTCAGTTGAAAATAAGGGAGTGAAAAATAGGAGAGATGATCTTTCCTGTAGTTTGAAAAAGAGATAGAGGACAAAGTCTTTTTTTTTTTTCTTTCTTTGTCCACATTTTTTTTTTCCCTTTTGACTTATGTGGACATAATTAAATTTCCAGTGACCTAGAGAAAGACCAGCTGTATAAGCTGGAGTCTAGGGCATTAATTTGAGATGTGGGACAGCTTTATGTCCTTGCTTCAATTCTGGCAAACCACCAAGTTGAAAGTGATTCTATCACTCTATACCAAAGAATCTTTATTAGTGTGTTCTGAGTAGATACCTCATGTGTGTTCTCTCTGAAATACCATCATTTTCATTTGGAGGAGGGGATGGTTTAACTCAATTTGAATTACTTAATTCACATTCTATCAAAAAATCGCAGCTTGTTCTATCCCTCATGAGTATTTGCTCCTAGACCTGAAATGAGACATTATTTTTTTTCCCTTGTTTACTTCAGATATATTTTAAAAGTGTCCACATCATCCTTTGATTTACCTTGGATTTGAAAGATGGTGTGGGAATAATCTGGGCTGAAAAAATTTGACTGAGGTCAGCATATGACACTTTTTAGTGAGGAGAAGATTGCAGTTTTATAAGTTTCAGGAGAAAGTACATATTGGCTTTGTTCCAGTGAAGGAAACTGCTTTCTTCATATTTAGTGTGATTCCAGTGCTGTGATTAGGGATAATTACAAAGAAAGTAATTAGAAGTGGAGGTTTGGAAGTCCTGCAGCTACCGTATGAATAATTAAATCTCCAACTACTTTGAAAAACTCATCCTTTGGGATAACGCATTAGTAGCTTCTTCGGAATGAAGTAGAGACCTAGCAGTCCCCACCACCAATAAATCCTAAGTATGAATGGGAGGAAGGAACTGATGGAGTGGGAACTGAGCTGTGGTTCTCTGGTATTTTTGTGACAACATTGTCATTCTGGCACCATTTATTTAAATGTAGGTAGAAACATCTCATAGTCATTTTTTGGACTTTTTATATGTTTACTTGTATCTGCTTTTGTGCCTTATTATTTAATTAGTTGTTGAAGAAAATACTTTGGGAGGACATTTTAAAGCATTGAATATTTTTAAAGAAACAGATTTTGAAAGCAGTAATGTTAAAATGTTGTGCAAATGCACCTCATTTTTGTAATCTATTTCAGAAATGTAAGATAATCGTACTAGAATTAAAAGCTTAACATGAGCTCATCTTGCAGACGCATTTTTTATAAACTACTGCTGACCTATATAGTAAAGTACAGTGTCTCTATGCTTCATGTTTAAAGCTAAATTTCATTTCTTAAAAGAGAAAACAATCCATTTGCAGACCAGAAAAGAATTGTAGTGATAAAGATGGATATGATATCAAGAGTGCCAAATTGATTAATAAAACAATGTCCACTTTGTTTTTTAATTTGTGTTGTCTTAGGGATTAGCTCTTCAAACAAAAGAAATCCCTTGGAGTATTATGACTAACTTGGGAAATTCAGTTGTTACTGTTGGCTTACTGTCAGATGAAATACAGCAGTTCAGTATGATAATATGTTCTCTCTGAAAAACAAATATGCTGTTTGATGGTCGATGCAATAATGCTGAAGAAGGTCTTAAAGTCACTAGAGGTCTGTATATGTAGAAAATAGGAGAACTACTATAAAGCAGAGACTGGAAAAAAACAGGAAAAAAAGAGGGACTGCGTTTTTTTTTCTTGTTGAAAATCTATACAATTCATCAAAAGAAGAGAAAAAGCAGTGAAGTGTTAGGTATATCTACTTTCTGTCTATACATGGACGATTCTTCATGTTAGAAGAAGGTCTCCATTTTCTAGATATATATTGTAATTGAACATTTGTCTGCTTAGTTTATATAAATGACAAATTTGTTTTCCAAGGATTCTTTTCCTTTTTTTTCTTTTTTTCATACAATAGCTATTTAATATTAATATCCATTCCTACATAAAATCTTCATGGAAATAAGTGCAAATAATTTAAGCATTCAAGAAAAAGCAAAGCAGTACCTTCTGTCTTCCGTGATCTTCATAGTCACTTTGTCTCTGCTTGTGCTTTGCACTCAGTAATGTTTGTTACCTTTTATAAGAAAGTCATCTTTATTGTACATAATGTTCTGTATGCAAAAATGTATTGTACATAATGCTCCCTGTGTTTTTTATATAGCACAGATAAAAGTTACATTCTATTTTCCAACTCATTTTATTGACAGTATCTTGTGTCAATGTGTAGCAATAATAAAGCAGAAAGAATCTCATGAGAATTGATTTTGATTTCTTACATTTGTTGAGAAGTTTTTGAATGTATATCCTATAAAGAATAAAATTATGAAATCATGGGCTGCATTTTTCTGCCTAGTAAAGAGCAGTTTATGTATTTAATTCTTGCATTGCTTCAGTCATTACATTTTCCTTGTAAGAGTTAAGATCAAGTTCAAATTTAGCTCTTACGCTGAAGTATGTTTGGAATAACTCTCTCAGAAGAAAGAGTCTTGCCCACTGTATGTCTATGGTTATATTTCTTGTAATCTAAACCTTAGTGATTATTTAGTTTAGTGTAGTCTTCAAAAGTACATATTAAAGTACCTTATCAATATTGCCGTTTGGACAATTTAAAACTAATACTTTGGAGAGTACTCCTTGAGAATATTTTTCTTTTCTGCCAGAAACAAATTAACTTTCCCATTTTCTTCATGATTCAGTGTTAAACAAGAAGAGGTGAGATGAAGAACTTTTGGTAGCCTTGGTGTTAGATTACAGCAAAAATATTTAAATTAGTGAAGCTGATTTAAATCTGTTGTGAATTTTGTGCAATTATATAAATTTATGGAAATTTATGAAAGCCAAACTTAGCCAGAAAAAGAGTTAAGCCATTTTTTTTCAGCATCAGAGTACAATTTTTGAAGAAAAATCCTGACTAATACAGCAATTGTTGAATAAATGTCAATAGTTAAGATAGAGGAACATATGGTATTCCTCCAGTGATTCTGCTTTGCTAGGCATATTGGTTTTTTTCCATTAAAGGCATGTGATATTAATAATGCCGTATTAATATTAAATTACATAACTCTTAGTGGTCTAGAAGAGCTTTAGCATATGTTACTGTAGCTGACAGAAAAAGGGTATTTACTGATACTTATCACAAACTAGCATTTTAATCTCAAGTACTAGATTTTAATACAGCATACACTTTTTGTGGCAGATATATTGAAGTAAAACTAGTTTTGTGCAACTTTGAAAGCTAATTTACATTTTGCTTGTCTTAAGGTAAATTCAGCATGACCTGGCTATAGTAGTTTTCTTGACTGTTTCTTTTTTAGAATGCATAGAATTAGAAAAAAAACAAAAAGCTTCAAAAGTTAGATTTTATTATTAAGAAGATGACAGGGTTTCTCAAGGCTTTCTAGCCTGGAGGAGGAAGGCTTGGGGTAGTCTTTCGATGTTTATAAATACCCTGAAGGGAGGGAGTAAAGTAGATAGGGCCAGACTCTTTTCAGGGCTGCCTGGTGACAAGACAACAGGAATCAACCAAAACACCAAAAATACCTTTTAAATGTGATAAAAACCTTTCCTCACGTTGAAAGTGTTTGAACAAGAGCAGATGCTGCGCAAAGAGGTTGTGCAGTCTCCATCCTTGGGAGATGCTCAAAGCCTGCCTGGGCGACCTGTTCCAGTTGAGCCCAGTTTGAACAGGGCGTTGAACTCAGCAACATCTGGAGGTTCCTGGTAGCGCCTACTATCCTGGGGTTCTGGGGAGAAAGTTTAAAGTTTGCTTTGGTCATAACATATTCGTAACATATTCATGTCTTTTTGGCCCAAGCATTGTGGGAACCAGCAATTCAATTCATATTACATGTTTTGCTTTTTCCTCTCAGATGCAATTTGTTACTGTTTTGTGCAGATCGAATCGCTGAAAAGTATTGACAGAAAAGACGTAAAAATGGCAAAAGCTTTGCATAAATATATACTGAAAAGAAACAAATCAATCGTTAAGCTTTTGTTCTAAGGAAATCCTGAGCTGCTTATTTGTGTGGTATTTTTTATACATAATTGGTTTAAAGACTTCTATTTTAGCAGATCCTTGTCTTCATATAAAGGTTTTAGTTCTAATGATTTTCTGCATCCTTGTTTTTAAGCAATCCGGATTAAAAAAAAAAAAAAAAAGTCTTTCAGAGCTTTGATGTCCAGTGCGGGTCAAAGAGTGATTTATTTTTGACATAGAGAGGGTTTGCGAGTTTTTTTTTTCCCTGCTAATTTGAAGGTAGTGTAATAACTCTATGGTGCTTTATTTTGCATGGGAATGGATTTAGACTACATGAAAAACAATTGCTAAGATACTTTGCTAAGATACATTGCTAAGATATATTTTTGGGGAATGTCAGTGATTTTAAAAATGTTGTTGCAAGGCTAAGCAAAGATATGGTTGCAAAATTATTTTAAGGCAATAGAATATAGCATCCCAGATGTGTTGTGATGCTGTGTGTACTTGCAGTGCTTATAAGATGTGTGCTGAGGATGTGGAGTTGTAGCATGGACCTTGTGAGGAGTGGCTGAGGGAGCTGGGCTTATTTAGTCTGGAGAAGAGGAGCCTTGAGGGAGACCTTAACGCTCTCTACAACCACCTGAAGGGAGGCCGTAGTGAGGCGGGGGGTCGATCTCCTCTCCAGAGTATCTGCCACAGGACAATAGGAAACGGTGTCAACTTGCGCCAGGGAAGGTTTGTGTTAGACTAGGAAGAATTTCCACACGGAAGGAGTGGTGAAGATCTTGAAGATCTGATTCTAAAAAAAGATGTCACAGTGCCTAACTTTCATCTGGTTCTGTCGTGCTGAAATAAGGATATTATAAAGCTTATTTCATATTAGATCTGATTTTAGGATAAAATAGTAAGCATCTTATTTTTTTTCCTGTGGAACTTTAGCTTCCTGTCGCATCTTTTTATTCCTACTTAAAGGGATGAACATTCAAATCCTTAGAGGAATAGCAGAGTGACTAGCAAGTTAGAAACTTAGCAAAACTATAAGCTATCTTGGTTATTAAAAAAAGAAGAGGAGACAATGTTAAAAAATGTAATAATTTTAGCTTTGAGTATTTTAGCATAAGCAGTATTTAGTGTTCACCATGCACATTGTAGTGCACAGATGCCAGGAGATACTTTCGTATCTAATGCAGTGCTTCCTAGTTCCATGTATTGTGGTAAAACACAGCGCCTAGTAAACCATGTGCTTGCCAATTAATATTTGAAGTCTTAACACTTTCACAGAAATTCCCCCAGTACATAACAAAATTAGTATGCTGTATTTACTGTATAAATATATATGTATGTATAGGTACATACACACATATTTAACCTAAAATTCCTCCTCTATGTAGTGGATGCATGCACTTAATAGAGACCCACACTTGCAATCTAACAGCAATTTTTACATCAGAGTACCAGAATCTTAAACAGTTTGCTCGGGATGCTTACTGTGTCAGACAGATAACAAGGCTCTCACATCTGTTTCCAAAAGGAGACTTATTTTAGCTTTGTCTTGCCTTTGCTTTTTTTTTCTTTGTATATCTGGAGAAAACTGTTTTGGATGATATGACAGCAAGGCATGCAGAAATAAAATTTCTGAAGAACCCTGTTAAGTTGCAGGGATGAAGCAGCTAGAGTGAAATGTTAGAAGTAAATAGTATTTTAGGTTCTAAATGAACTTAAGTATGAAATTGCTAAACTGTTAACTAATATATGTCCTGTTCTACCATCTGCTCTTAAGCAATTGGGAAGGTCTAGATATGTTTTCCTTGGCTTTAAGAAAGAGCAGATTACAGCCTACAAAGACGGATAATACATTTTCCTAGAGCAATCCTGAGATCTGGGCAGTGAAAAATGTAGTCACTCAGATTGTTTCCCTTCTGTCAACAGTCTCATCTGTTTGTCTGCCAGTCATCTCTCTCGTTTGATCATAGATCATGAAGTTCCCTCCCTGATAGATTACCTCCTTGCAGCAATTCAAGTAAATATGACTTCCCGGCCAGTGCAGCTTTTCTGTGTGATCTTTACTTTGTCAACCTTATTGCTTAAGCCTCTAACAACATATTAGGTACCCATTTAGCCCCCGAGCTTCCTTCTCAACAAGTTTTCACTTGTTTGCATACATATTTCTGTATTTGTTATTCTGTGTTTGAATTTGCCTCAGTACAAGCAAGCAGGGCAAGCATGATGCCACATTTTAAGAAGACTTTATAAGAAAAAATCGGAGATCTACAAAGCAGCAAGCCTGATGACCACAACAGGTGTGCCGTCAGAAAGCAGAGTAACGAACAGGCCTAGGCTATCAGTTGGTGAGGAGTTAGTATTGTTTTCTTAGAGAGGTTCATGGCTCACAAATCTGAGTTCTTTGGCGGAGTCATGGAGTGGAAGAAAGCGGTATTGGCACTGATGAATCTGCTTGGATTTCTGAAAGGATTTCAGTAATGTCTCTCATCAAAGACTCATGAAGAGTGGAATGGTTGAGTCTTGGGTTGTTACCTGATGAAAAGGTAGAAGTGGAACAGCAGAATATCAATGTCTTTTAAAGAAAAGATTTTCAGTATTACCAGTGGTGTCCTAGTAAGATCTATGCTGTAACCTGTGTGTTTCAACGTATTCATAAATTATTTAAGAAAAAAGTGAAAAGGCTTGACTGATGGGGTAAAGATGAAGCCTGGGTGTGAAGGCTGTAGAAGGATCTCATGATACTGCATGACTGGATGGGCACATGACAGATAAAATTCAGTGCTCTTCAGTGTAAAATAAGTCATGAGATGAAACAGCGCTAACTTTATTTATGTCATGAGGGGTTTGAACAAGAATGGAAACAGTGTGACATAGGGAGAGAAGTATGCAGTATTTTGGATGTTGGAAGAATTGATCGGGAGTTACTGCTTCCGAAGGGGGGATATCCATCAGTTCAGCCATAGATAGTGAGGAGTGAATGATATATTCCGCTCTGCTCCTGCACTTTCCTGGGTTCCTGCCGTTGGTGGTAGGATGCTGGAGTGGGTGGAGATTTGGTGCACACCAGTGAGGGGAACTTCCCTTTCGCCAGCTCCGCTGACTCCCTCAGCCGAGCGGTGGGAGCAGCGCAGGGAATTCCCCTTCCTTCTGGAACCGCGTGGGGCGCCCGGCGCCCTGGGGGGCTCCGGGGACGCGCGGCGCAAGTTTTCTTCATTTAAATGGTTATTAGTTTTTTTGTTTAGAACTTTAGTTTACCTTTGTTGGGTTAAAAATCGCTTGGTCTTTGGGGAACTCGGTGATTGGCTGTGGTTTCTAAAGCAGTGGGGGTGCCAGCTGTGAGCCCGCTGGCAGTGGGAGAAGCTTTACTTTGCCAGTGGGAGCAGCTTTACCTCACACCTTCCCCGGGGTCGCCCTGTGTTTCCTTCACGGCCGTTCAGCTCGCGAGCGCCTCGCTCCACACTGCTGGGCCAGGAACCCTCTTTGCCTCGATGCTGGTGTGTGTGTGGTGTGTGTGCCTCAAACTCGCTTGCTTGTCATGAGCAGAAGTTGCATGCATATTGTTCCCCGTTCACCAGCTCAGGTGCCACTGCTTAATTTTAGCCTTCCAGCCCACTCGGCATCTGCTCATTGCCATGCAGGCAGCGTCCTTCTGGAAGCAGTGCCTGCATTGGATCTGCCCTCATCCTGGCTTTGTTTCTGTGCACCTTTCAGCCAACTCTAATGAATCAACTTTGCTTTCTCTCACTGACTTCTTTTCAGCGTCCTGGCTTATGTGGCCAAAGCTGAGGGGGTTTTGTACTTTGTACTGCTGACTTTTTGGAGTTATTTATGTGGTACAGTGTGCTCTGCTGACTTAACAGAGCTTGGTTTTCTTCTCCTAACTTCCATTTTTAAGGTTTTGTTTTGATGCATTTTCCATCTGGTGCACAGTAGAGGCTTTGTCTTCATTTCTTTGATACTCCACTGAATTTTGATGTGGCCCAGATTTAGGGGAGGTTTAATCAGAAACATAAATTACAGCAGACAATAAAGAAAAATATAGAAGCGACTTAAAGTGTTTTGAAGACCAGCTCAAGGTTCAGTAGCAAACAGAAGTTTTTGTAATATGTTTCCTGCTTTTGAGAAGGCATTTGAGGAAGGGAGATGATGACTTGAAATAAAAAATCAATGAAAAATTTCTGAAGCTTAGCTTGTGTCAGATTTCAATCATAAGGATGTTGCAAATTTCTTATTCAACTTCTTCAGGAATCTCTTTTCATAGTTACTCTTTGGCAGAAATACAGTCTGCAGGAGAAAAAATAAACTTAAAGAAAGCATAAGTTCTGATGAAAATAATCCATTGTTGAATTACTGTATTAAAATTCAACTCAAACTCCAAGCTGTTAGACAGCTTTCTTAGCCAGACCACTCCTTGAAGGGCTGTGGTCTCGCTGCGAGTGGCTGGCAATTGAGTGACTCTGGTGCACTGATGGAGACAAACTGTGCACCAAAAATTGAGCTAGAAGAGAGAAATTCAATGAGAATCCCACGAGACAGCTCCCACACAGCACTGTAGCATCCCGGACAGACAGTGTTGAAAATCAAATTACTATAGCACACCAAGATATTTTTATCCTTTTAGATAATTGTAGATCATAATGGCATTTTTTAGTTTCAATGCAATTTGGTTATGTTTTATATTCTAAAATAATGTACATTTTTGAATACAACACAGGATAATTCCCTTTGTGGTGGTGCATAGTAATGAATTAGCTGGCTGTAACAATGTCCTGTTACACTCATTTAGTGAGACCTTTGTAAGGTATGAGAGTAGCACAGGATATGATACTTCGAAATTAGCTTCTCTTCCAAATGATTGGCTATATGGACATTTGCACAGCATTTATGCTTGGACCCATCCTTTAACAGAAGTCTTTCTTAGCTTTACCTTCACTGTAGCATGGTGACTAGTTTAAGTTTTTTTACATAATATACTAACTTTCCATTTTTTTTTTTCTCCCTTGGTATTTACTTTATTTAGCTGCTTGTATGAACAATCTTACTGTGCATAGTATTAGTTAGCTGCTCTGTTTTGAAAGTGAAATGAGCTAGCTGAGTATAATCTTGAACCTGAAGTCTGTTCATATGGGGACTTAATTCATAGGTGCAAGCTGACAGAATGCTAGCTGCAATCTTTTTGCTGCCTAATAGTCTCACATTGATAATGCCTCCGTTGCAGTGGCTAGTTTCAGGATAAATTTCCAAAAGATTTTGACTTATAAAAATACCACTGAAATTGTTAACGCTTTGCTTGGTGAACAGCTAGGGAATAAAGCCATAGCAGTTCTGCAGTAACATTCCTTGCCCACATGAGTATTTGTGGGATAGGTACTAAATTCTGAGCTTCTACACCTTGTGCTATGTTATTTTGTTTGGTATTTTTCTTTTCAGCATATGCTTGGTTTCACTTTTATTTCGGTTTGCACCTTGTAAGCTTCGCAAACTTGTAAGCATTTGAACTTTCAAAATATTTTGAGGAAGAACCTAGCCTTGGCTAGCATAGGAAACATTGTGTGCTATTTTGTCTAGTGTGGGCTTCCTTCTCAAATTCCATCACCCTGCATTGGATTTTTTTTCACATGTAGAGTGCTTTTGTTGAGCCCTATGCTCCCATGCTTGACAGGGGTAAAGAGGTTATGTTAGACTTAGCGCACATAAAGGATACTATCGATGAAAGTGAGACATGGGGAAGAAAGATCTGTTTATGCAGTAGGCATGCAAAGAATAAAGTGTTTTACAGGCATCCTTTAAAAATAGTTGGTTAACACTGAACTTGAATGCATTAACTCATGTGCATGGATGATTTGATAAATTCTATTGTGTCAGTGAAAGAAACTACTTTGAATTGGGTGAATTTTTAGAAACTGAATCAAATAAATTGTGAGAAATATTTTTGGCCTGTGGCTGCATGAGCAATGTATTTTCAAATCACTTTTTTAAGTTCTTGTGATGTAAAAAAATCACTAATTGTTATGAAAAATAACAAGTAACAAAAAATCGAATGTCTGTTACAAAACAGACGTTTTCAGTATCAGTGAATGTCTGCATTTGGGTGGGAAAGAGACAGCAAAGACATTATATTGTACCTTTTCAGCTGCTTGGCATGATTTCATGATAATTAGTATTTTTAGCCTAGTCTTTGTTCTGAGAATTCCAACAAAATACAAATTGCTCAGAAAATGGAATCAAAGATCTTTTTTAGAGGAATTTTAGGTAAAACTGACTGGTGATATTTATAGTTACTGGCATGGCTTCAGACAGTATTCTTTCTGAGGATAAAATAAGATACTTAAGTTGATCTGACAGTGAATTTGTACTAAAAATGTAACAGAATACAGTACATGATTACTGCAAGTGACGGCTCTTGAGCCTGGTGGCATAAAATGAATAATTTTCTTATAAATATGACATTGTTTGGAAACCTGAATGAAAATGAATAACATCACTTCACATGACAAAGACACTTACTCTTTTCATAAGGTTAAAAGTTGAGTGTTTCACCACTGCCACAGATAGTGTTATCAGTGCTGTTGTCATTTGGACATGGTTATGGAGTTGAGCAGCAAGGGCAGTTGCCCTTGACACTTGAGGCAATCAAGAGGGCCTCCATCAAGCTTGATTAACTCATAGTGTAGGTCACCAAAATGTATAGGAGCAAGGGGCTAGTTCCAAAACTCACACTGAACCCCTGTGAGTGTCATAGTTACTGTATATGATAGTGTTGATGAACTGTCAAGTTCAGATAACTATGGAGGGTCACGTAAGACCTTGGACTTTAGCCTTATGCTCTCCATAAGACCACAGAAAGCAGTTTCTGTTTTTCCCCCACATTTAAAGATGTTTTGGCATCTTCTAATGTTGTGGAATTTGAGTGATGGGTGTGCTTTTAGTATAGCTTTTTCATTGCCCTTTTAAACAACTAGTAATTGAAACAATGTGCGAAGCTTTTGATTGAACTTGCAAAGTCATATTCAGCTTAGTATGCAACCGTGTGTTACATTTTCAGTATATGGGTTAAATGTGAGTAAAGGTTACGTCATTTAGAAATGCTGTTGATTTGAGTTAGCACAATAGTTTTCAGTCATTCAGTATGCATTATTTTTATCCTTTACGGTGATAGGACAAATGTTCTGATGCCATCTGAAATTATAACCACAAGTTTACATTTTTGCAGCTAAGCCAAATTTTAATGCACAAATGTTGTAAATGTGGTGGTAACTAAGATATCCGTTGATTTAGATTATGTGTAGCTGAACCTTTGGCTTTGTTTACAAACATGGAAAGAATCACACGTGTAGATGACAGGAATGCGCCTGCTCAGGACCAGTATAGTAATTATGTAAGAGGGAAAAACAGGTGCTTGTGTTGCTAAATGTTGATTGATAGAACATGACTTTTTTGGCATATATTTTTAAGTGTGTGCCCCTGCTTTAAAAGATTCAGTAAATTCAAAGCATTTTATTTTCTTCCTACTCCAGCTGATACTGAATTGTATCTGACACGCTGCTGTCAGTGGTTGTAATTCAGTACAGCTAGTGATTTCATATGTTTGATCTTCACTGTGATTTTCATGTGGCGTTCCCTGGTCAGCCCTGGTCTGGGCTGTGTCAGGGAGAGCTCTGTTTCCAGCATAAGCAATCTTGGAGACCTCCAGTAGGAGGCAGACTAGATTAAATCATATAAAACTAGGTTATATTGGCTCACTTTTTAAAATAATAGAGAAAAACTTTTGCGGCTTTCTCTATAGATACTTATGGTTTTGTGCCTGTTTTGTCAGTATGGCACTAGTAAGTTGGTAAAGAACTTGTATGGAATAATATTAGAAACCATTACTAGTGTATGTGTTTGAATTAGCTTAGGTGGTTAAAGCTTAAATGTACAAAAGATTGTACATTGTCAAACAAGTTATTAAATGCAAAATTACTGTTTGCAGAAAAGTACTATTTTTAAACCCCCCCCCCCCAAATCTTGGGGTGAAGATGGCAGAACTGCTCAACAACTGCTCAACTGCTCTCTGTAAGTAAATAAATATTACAGCGGTCAATAATATGTCATGCTTTCTCCATCACCTGCAAGTTGGTTATTTCAGACAGCTGCTTGCTCCCTCTACCCCGATGAAATTCTAGATTCCTAATTTGCCCTTTTAGCAGTCTCCTTTTCCACCATTTTCTGGCCACAGGGCAGTATCTCTCTCCCTTTAACCTATGTGTACTTTGTCAATTTAGACTTTAAAGTATGTTGTGACTGAGTTTATTAGGCTTTAACAGGAATTTCAAAGGCATTTTTACCTAAACAGTGATTTTACAAAAGAGAAATAATGGGTAGCTTTTCCTGCTAACTAAAAAAAAATGTATACAATATGGCAGAAATAAGTGAAAGGGTAGTTTAAAACCTAAAGTAATGAATTAGGGCAGAGAAAATTAAGAAATATGACCCAGCGTGCTAGTGCTAAGCAGTTGCCACCAACTGAATTCAGAGTCAGGCAGCAGTCCTTAGCTACCTGGGCCATTCAGACATGTAATTCAGTAGCACGGTGATAGTGTTTTCTCTTAGCTGTTCACATCAGCTCTTGGAGCAAGAGGACTTATAATTTAGCAAAGTATCCTGGACATTTGGTCTCTGACATTACTGGATTACTGAGTGGAGAGGTAAGAAAGAGACTTCTAAAAGGGGTGGAGATTTGAGTGGTTGGTGGGGTTTATTATTATTATTTATTTACTTATGTCCTGCACCAAGTTGTTGTTCTCAGCAGAAAGGTTCATCAGCTATTTCTAAATTTATCTGAGCTAAGTCTTGGGAGAAGACACAAGCCTGAAATACTCCCAAGAGTACTCTGCATATCCACATTGCCATTTGAGGCTTTAAAGCAAAGACTGCTGTCTGCAAATGTTATCTGCCTTTGTGTCGGATAATGTAGGAGCCATTATTTGAAAAAAAAACAGATTACTTGTTTGTCTGACTTCGCTGACAAGGCAGATGCTATGTATAGAGTTGACTGGACATATGGCTAATAAGGATGCCCTTAAATATGCTTAACAGCACAAACACAGCTGAGATTTTCTTTCTGAGAGTAGTAATTTTATCACACCAGACTTGATCATAAAGGCTCTGTAAGTACTAATGGGTAGTGCAGGAAGAGCAGATCTGTGGCCCAGTTTATGTTAGTAAGAGCTGATCTGTGACTCACTTGATGCCCAGGACTGTTTCAAAGGTCTTTACTTTAGACCAGCCGTAGCCTGGTCCCATGTAGTGAATTATGGCAACTGCTGATAAGTCTGAGGATGGTAACTGCTGTTTCACGTGGGTCTGAGAGGAGTTTAGCTCACATGCTGAGGTTACTCTGCAGTGTGAACAAAATTCCCTTTAGTGGGGGCAGTTGGGATGCTGACTTCAAACTAAAACACTAGTGTAGGCACACGCTTGGGTTACTCCATGGTTCAGGCAATATTAAGATTCAGGAAATTTGGCCTCAGCTGCATCTCCAGAATTATTTCTGCAGAACAGTGTAAACACTTGACTACTTCTAGATGCTGTTTTTGTTCCCTTCAGACAGAGCAAAATGCATTGATGTACCTTCTGTACAAGTTGCTAGAATCAAAAACATTGATGGTAAGGCATACTAGTTTCTTAAAATAGTGAAATAACTATGTGGAATTTTTTGTAACTTGCTTAAAATTCATTAGATCTAAGATAATGGGCAGACGCTTCTATATAAGAAGTATGCATCACCTTCCATCATTCTGAGCTTTTTTCAGGCTTTTACTTCTTCTGAGAATCTACAGCGTAATATGAAAAATTGTATTTTATTTTCCAATAAGAGCTTTTTGCCTTGTGGCCAATCTTTTCAATTTATTTTTGCTATTGATGTATCCACTGTTATGAGATGGAAAAGGCTTTTACAAACTTTCATTTAATTTTCCACCTGAATTTAGGCCACTGAGCATTAGAACCCAAGGGCACAAGCCCCTTCTAATCTGGTAGTCGTTGTTTACTATGAATCTTACATTAGAAGTATTTTCCTTGTGCTGTGTAGTTTGATGTAGTTTTGACTGCGTGCAGGGGTAGCATTGCTTTGAAACTTCAGCTGCACAGAGCCTTCTTCATAGGCATGGTGGTTATAATAATAAGCCGAATAATGTGACTGTCCTTTCTAGCTATAGTATTCAAGATACTCTAGTAACTTTTAGTTATGTATCTATATTTTGTATTTTTGAAGTCATACTTCATACACACATTGAGAAATTCAACTCTCTAATTTCCCTGTGCTTCTGTTTCTCCATCTGTAAATTAGAGAGAAGTGTACATTCATTTTGAGTGGAACTTTAAATCTTGTAAGTTGAACTGTCAGAGAAGACTATTTATTCAGGATAGACTTTACAATGACAGCGTTTCGGAAAATAATGTAGAATTTATTTGATGGCAATTAAAATTAGGGCACTTCAGCATTGCTAACATAGAAGATAGTTTACATTGGTGTTACAGTAGCTGCTACATGTATATATAATTTAGGGGAGGATAAGACTCATTTCCCTGATGGCTTATGGTAAGAATTTCTTAATTATGCTGATTTCTTATAGGAGGTGCTAAAACAGCTGCAAGGAAGTATTGAAGATGAAGCAATGGCATCTTCTGGGCAAATTGATTTACTGGAACGACTTAAAGGTAAGTTTATAATTGTATTTTAAATAGATGAATTTGTTGCTTAGTTATAGTTGCTTTGGGATAAAATTTTGCACCCCAGCTGCATCTTTTTTCCATTGCTAACTTTGACACATAGATTTTTTGTTAGGTATTTTCAGACATTCTCTAAAAAGAATGTATTCCTGTGTTGCTTTTGTGCTTTTTGCTCTTACTGTAGAGCTTCATAGGAAGCATTTACATACTTATTTTCATTAAACTTATATAATCTTAGAATTGCATTGAATATAACTTGTCTTTATTCATTTTTTCTGGAAAAAAAAGATTAAATTGTTTAAATTAATTAGTGGTGTGTTAGTCCATCCATTTCTTAAACTTGTTTACACACTCGCATTTTTACTGTCACATTACTGGAACTGTATCTATGGGACATGCAGAGCAAGGCCAGAACAATGCCTTTCTGCTTACATCCTTCTGTCTGTCACAGTACCAGAAATGCAGTACAGAAGGTTCGTATTTAGGCCCCTATGGTGGACACTTAGCATTTGTATGATGGTGCAGTAGCTGCAAGATCTCCGAGAAAGACACTGTTAGAAAGTGGGCCACAAGAACAAATCCTATGATTCTCTCATAAAGAAGCAAGCAAACTGGTTGGGAGATGCTGTTTTGGCTGACATGACTGTAGCTTGGGCATCTTCTCCTCTAGAAGATCAGCACACTCCAGCTATACTGTCATGACTGGTTTTGCTCACATTATGCTCTTCTGTGGATCCCAAAGCAAAAAGTTTTAACAGCTTCCATTTTTAAAAAATCATAGATTTGTTCATGCAGTACGGCATGAAGATAGGAAGGTTCTTCAAGATTTATGATGCTGAATTTAAGCACTGAAAACATTGTTCCTTATTATGCAGAGCTGAACTTGGAAGGTAGTAACTTCCCTGGAGTGAAGTTAAGGCCAAAGGTGTCCGTGCGTTCATATGGGAGCCGGGAAGGGTCTGTGTCAAGCCGTTCAGGAGAGTGCAGTCCCGTTCCCATGGGATCATTTCCAAGAAGAGGTTTTATGAATGGAAGCAGAGAAAGCACTGGTTATTTAGAAGAGCTAGAAAAAGAGAGGTAAACTTCTTTTTATTTATTTATACACTTATTTATACATGTATACATTTTTATACATTTATTCCTTCAATGTGAATTGACAACTTTTCAGTTTAACATGCAAGTTTACTGAAACATTGAAGATCTCACACTTAATATTAGTTATCATGCATATGATTTTGATTAGTGTTATAGTTAGAATTATCCTAACAGGTAAAGAAACCAGGCATCTACATTAAATACACAAGCACACAATACAGTTTTTACTTCTTTGTCGTACGTATATTTTACTGTTGCTCGTTGTTTGTTAAAATTAATTTTGTTTTCATCGGTAGAGAGTTAGTGTAGATAACTTTTATAGTGAGAAACACGAAGAATCCCAAACAGCTCTGTATCTCCTCACCGCTGTTAATTAGTGCTGAAAGTGTAGCAATGTGTAAATGCAGTCTCTTTGACTTGTTTAAATGCTAATAGCTATGACGGGTCATTAGTGAATTACTTTGTTAGTAGTCTTTTACCTAGTGATTCCTTTCTCTTAACAAAAATGACTGCCAAACAAAGATATTTACTCTTTTTTCAAGATGCCATCCCTATATGGTGTCAAGCCTATTGGCAAAATGAAGAAGTTTTCTTCTTGTACAATAGTGCTATCAATTTTATGTGAAGAATATATGTTTCAATAATATGCCCTGGAAGCACCACACGTCAAAGGAAATGCTCTTGTGAAGGAAATGCAAAGGAAGAGGCAGGCAACTTTTTCTATTGAGGGCCTCTTGATATCGAGGATATCTTGATATCCTTGATATTCAGGGATATCTTGATATCCCTGAAATGAGTTTGACTAAAACCCCAGATGGTTTCAGAGGCCTCTGTTTAAGACAGAGCTTTCTAAAGATTTGGTTGCTGAAAGCTACGTAATGGATGAGATGTCAGGCTGGGGGCTACAAAACCATACAAATTGCAACATGGTGTTTTGGTGCAAATGGTCTTCCTTCCTAGTGGCTATAGTTTGGTGAGATTGATGAAACAAAGTCTTCAGTGTTTGATATTTTATACAGAAAGCACTTCTTACTTAGAGTAAGAGTCTTCGATCATCTTTTTCCTGTGTTTTCCGATGTTGGATTCTACTGCACATGATACTAAAATCTTGGGCCTTTTAGTTGTGGCTCACAAGAATTCGAGGCCACTCAAAACAGCATATATTAATGCATAGCAACTGGAGTTTTTCAAGGTGTTTATTACATCTGTCTTATGATCTGTGATCGCTTCCCACTGCTGTGGGTTCTAGGGCGATAGTCCTTGGAAATTTTTCTCAATGCTAAAAGTAGTTTAAGCAGTGAACTAACTCGGCATGCCCATTGGCTAGTTCCAGGTGTATTTGACAAGACAGTCAAATTTGATGTCTCAAAAACAAAACTTTTCGAGGTACTTTGAAGGTCACTTTGTTTGTCAGTTTGCCTTTTGCAAGCTAGTGAGTTTATTAATCTTATTTGTCAGTTCTGTAATTTCCCCCGTAGGCTGATGATCTTTAAGACGTGTTTAAAACTCTTTCTGTATGAAAATTTTTTTCCAGCTTTATTTCCTCTGTTTTATTCCACTATTTTTAATGTTGGTTTTGAGCATTTTCTCTAGTGACTTCTCCCTCCCTGCTCTTATCTCCTCTCCGCTGATTGGGCTGCTTGCTGGAAGTCTTTCTAGCATCTGTCAGCACTGTTTGCTTTTGCGAGATGTTGTAAAGTCCGTGTTCAGTCTAAGGAGGAGGATGTGAAAGTGTTTCTGCAATTTCACAAAAATGCTAACTTACTGAAGTGTGCAGCTAGAAACAGCTGATTTCTTGTATCGGTAGTTTTTGTTTGCAGTAATTTTGTTTCAACTTCCGTGTGTTATACATTATTTATTTGGGAGACATTTCTACCTGTTTTACCTTCGGTGTTGATCAAAAGTGACTGTTTGAAATATCAATTGTTTCCCAAGAGTAATCTTCAGAAATTTGTACCATTTTAAAGTTCTATTGCTTTATTGCTTTATGGCTTATAAATTGAAGTCTAAATATTAATTATAATTGAAATAATGTGATATTGGTAGAATGGCATGAACTGGGAATAAGATTAACATATTTATCCAAAAAAAGATTTCTGTGATAAGAATCTGTTGCTGCGTTTATGCCACTTCACTTATTGCTGGGAGCCTCAAAAAAAAAGGGGTGAGGGAGAAGTCTTTTGAAGCACACATCATTTAGAGAAGCAATTCAAATTGGAAATATTTTTTACTCAAAGTAGTGCTATGAAGTTTCAAAATTTTGCTTGATTTGCCTTGCTGCATTCTCACTGAGCTTGATATCACATGACGGGGAACAGAATATTCTCTCATACTGTGAAAGTGCAGATACAAGCAATTCTGACAAATAAAATGATGAGATAACTGCACCGAGTTTTCTCATCAGATCTTTTTGATCAGTAACAGCTCTTCCACCTTAAACTCACTCCTGACTTCAAGAAGTCCCAGATGCCTGCAAAAGGAGCTTTTCTTCCGGATGGTGTAATACCTGGTACAAGTGTTAGTGCAAGAAGCACTCATATCTGCAGAATTGCTTTGTTCATTTTCAAGGAAATTTGAGTAGAGCCTGCTATGGTTGTGCCAAGACCCTTTAGGCTAAGGGTCAGAGAGAACCATAAAATGAAACCATAAAATAAAGTATGTCTCAAAAAAATGAGACCATTAAATGAAAAGAGCCCCCCCCCAGGTTATGTATTAGGTTGTTTGTGGTGCGGTGATGATTCTTAAGTTCCTTTCTTGCTTCGAGCAGCCTTTCTGCCTGTCAAAACAGATTGAATGGCACAATGTCTCACTCCCAAACTGAATACCCTACATTTTAAGAGAAACTTAATCAGTTATTCACTTACCCACTTTCTGAAAAGGACTTCTGTTGGTTAGCTGAAAATAATCCCCTTTCTTTTCAGTACCAGTTCTTTTGACATCTAGAGGCAAAATTAGTCAATCCTTTGAGATTTGCTCATCCTCATATAGTTTTGGTCAGCAACAGATGAGAATAATCAGATTCATACGATTAAAAAAAAGCTTTTACAGATAAAAAGGCTTTTCATAAGGATCAGATTAATTATGCTTCTGTAACTAGCACTTCAAAAGCTGGACACGCTCAGTGCGATAACATGCATGGGGGAAGAAGGGGAAAGCCTTGCAGAGATCTGCACATGGGGCATAGACGATGGGCATGTGGGAGATGAAAAGAGTAACCCTTTCCCACAGGCTTTCCCCAAGCAAAAAGAGTTTGCATTTTCCTCAACACAACCGAAGTGTCCCAAGAGAAGGACTAGAGTCCTTGGTGTAGGAGATTCGTGCCCATGCCCATCCTTGTCACTGTGGAATTACTGTGCATCCTGTAATCCTGTTAAAGTTACCTGAAACAGTAGGGCAATTGTTGTTTATTACTTTTTTTTCCAGTAATTTTAATTGTAAGCTGATCTAGTACAAAAGTTGACCAGATAAATGGCTTAATGTTTGGTGAAGTGAGAGGAAACAGTCCAACAACTGAGTAGTTAGTATAATGATATGGTTTTGCTTCAAAAAGAATATAACAGCCATTAAGATTACAATTCTGTTCTTTTATAGTTTTATATTACGTTAGGCAATTTCAGCTGCTACTTTACACATCTAAATGATTTCAAGATTTTTTTTCTTTCCAAGATGTATTGAGTCTTTTCAGTATTATTCACAGTTCTGCCCATGTGTAAATGAAAAGAAAATAGAGCTAATAGTTTAAACTAATACCTAGATCCTGTAAATCTTTCATTTTCCAATTTGAGTACTGTTCAGATCACTTGCTTTGAACAGGGAATATTAACCTTAAGCCGTCTTAGGTTTATTTACTTGAAACATTTTTTCAATATTATCCAAGTCAAGCAGGTACTTTAAAACGTGTTTTTACAGTCTTTATTTTACATGAAGTTCACTCATTTGGAAGCTTGATCATCTTTTTAGCAAGATACACCAAAGATACACTAACAAAGAAATCAGAGGGTTTTTTAATTATTATTTTTGAATGGTCTGTTTTTATTACTTAACAAAATACTTGAGGTAATTATACATGATGTATGTAAGTTTGTTAGATTCATGTGTCAGAAAGATCACAACATCTGTTTAGAGAAAAAGAGAAAAAGATGCAGAAGTTACGGGACGTGAAATAATGTTGGACAAACTTCTGTACAGCTTTCTGTGATATGCTGAGTATGCCGCTCAGTTCAGGAATGCTGCACTCTCTTTTTTTTTAATGAAGTACCCCATCTTTATATAACCTGTAATCTAATAAGATTTTAGCGTTTCCTCTGATGTTAATAAGTAATACTAAAGTGTCAGAAGGGAGAAAGCATTTTATAAGAAACTAAAAAACTTTTATTTATTTATTGTTTTATGAAAATGGCTTGTTTGTATACTGTACTAGCACAATTTTGGCCATAATATATTTTTAAAACAGAAATACAATATTAGTAAGTAGTATGTAACTAACTATACTGGTAAATTTTAACAGTGTGAGTGTAATTTATAAAGGAATATAAAAAATTGTTTTAATTGCTATGTTCTCAAAATCTGCATATAAATGTATTCCACTCCTTGTACTGATGTTCCAGTATCTTTAGCACATACTACCAAGGTCTGCAGTATGCTTATGTATTTAAAATGTGTTACGCAGTTATAAATTTATCCTGACTTTTGATGCAAACTATTCTTAAAATATTATTAATTATCATGCAAATGACTTGTTTGCGTTGTGCTTTGGTTTGTCATGTATGACAGTTAGTGAGAAAGTGCCATGGAGACAACAAAGGTAGCTGACTTCAGTAATGGTAACCTGAGATGTTTTTACCACAATATCCAAGCCTTTTCCTAAACATCAGTTGTAGTTTGCTGCAGTATGCAAAGCGTATGGTCGCACAGAAGCAAGGTGCAAATTAGCACAGGACTAATACCTGTACTTAGCTTTCACAAAATGCTCTCAGCTGCAGATTTCCAAGTGGTTTTATAATAAAGGATAGTTATTCTGTGTGTTACAGATGTGTACATGATAAGCAAGAAGCTACACGGACTTGCTTAGCAAAGAGTAGTGGATAGTTTGTTTATCTAGGGCCAAAAAAACCTTCTTTTCTTACATGACTTTTTGTATTGGTATCAATGCTTATTGATGTTCTTGTATTGGTAATGAAGACTGAAGGCAGTGAGACATTTTCTGCTTCTGTTTTTAATAGATCTCTGTTGCTTGCGGAGCTTGAGAAGGAAGAGAAAGAAAAGGACTGGTATTATGCTCAGCTTCAAAACCTTACTAAAAGGATTGATAGTCTCCCCCTTACTGAAAATGTAAGCAACTTCATCGTGCCTATTCAGGTGTTGTGGACTCTGTTGAGTTGCCATGTATGTTTTACAAATTTGTGGAACTTCTCTACTATTGTTTTGGGTTAAAGCACTTTAGTTCTCTATGTATGCATTTTTCTTTGCAGTTCCATGCTTTTCAGATGATATTTTAAAGTTTAGATTTGTACACGTTACAGTATGAATGTCAGTGCTAGACAGGAGCACTTGAAAAGCGCATTACATGTCAGTAGGTTTTTCTTTACCTGTGTCCCCCAAAGGCCTTTTTTCAATCTACTCCCGATGTTTGTGTTTGTGACCAATACTAGCCAAAGAGACAATTTACACGGAAGCTCTCAATGCAGAGCAGTCAATAAAATAGTGCTCTAGTCATAGCTAAGTTAATCAGAAAACCAGGGGAAGGAGGAGGAGACTGAAATGGATCTTGAGGAAATGCAACCTGTTCCCTAAGGTAGTCAGTGTATCTATCACTCTTGAATGTACTGTAGCTTTTAAGATGAAGTCTCCCCAGCTTAATAGGTAATATGTTAACTGAGCTCTTATTGTTGGCATGTTTTACTTGACGTATATGCTAAATCTCTTTAATGGCAATTTATGTCCATTACTTCTTGTTCTGTCCAGTATGGCAGACAAATTATCTCTTTGCTTTTAGTAGTGTTCTGTGTATATATATAGACTGTTATATCTCTTGTCTTTCTGACTTGACCTTGGTGAAGTCTTCTGGGAGAATGTGCTGTTGGAAAAGTGCTTATTTACAAAGACCTATTGCTCAAAAACAGTGAGGAGTTGACTTCTAGGAAGAGTGAAAAGACACATCAGCCATAACTGAATTTTCTAATAATAACTATGGCTTTCTAACCTCATCATAATTTTCCCATGGTTTTAAATTTCTGTGTCTCAGTTCAGTTCATACTTCTGTGTCGTGTTTCGAAATGCAAAGCTGCCTTATTTCTGTGCATCTGCCAAAACACACTGTTGGCTCTAAGGCTAGATGCCAGGTCTTACGTTTCTTTTCATATACTTGTAGCTGAAGGCTTGCTTCTGGCCTGCTTTTAAGATCCTTACACAAAGCAGAAAGGGGTTATAAATTCTGTCTTCGTTAGATGTCTGCATATTTCTGGTGATACAGGTGACTAGTGTCACAGCCTTTGATATTTCCTATTCCCATACCAGGAGAAGTTCTAGAACAAAGAAGAAAAGATAATTTCTGTTTTCTGTTATCAATAACGTGGCCATTCAGCATAACTTTTGGTTATGCCAGAAGTTCTGCCGTATCCCTGTATACACAATAATATTTTTAATGTAGCAGTGCAATATAGTAGTTTGGTGTTTTCTAAAACTTCTTCCTTAGCAGTCTTACTGTACTTCTGTGTAATTATTCCTCATAGTAAAGAAATATTATGTCTTCTAGTTTTTATTTTCACACGTTGATCTTGGTTTGTTGTTTAGTTGCTAGTACCTTTTTGCTGGAGAGCAGACTAGAGATAAGTCTTTGTAAATTTAAGTACAGTGGCAATGTTTGCTTGTCACCTCCCATTTTCTTCCAGAAAGGCAGTTCTCACTGATCTTTCCTGTGGTATTCATTTTATTTTACTTTCCAGTTACATACAGCTACATACTTGAAACCACTAACTTGATCAGAAATTGAATAGATAAATCATGTATTCATCTGGTAAAAATAGTTATTAGGGAAGGTAACCATGTAATTTGAACGAACTAAAGCTCTTTTGGAGCAAACATGTTTGCTGGACCTGGTACTATTTTCCATATGTTTGAATAAATTACATATGGGTACATGTGAGTAGTAGTTAAATTTTAAGCTTAAAAAATATTTAAAAGCTCTAGGAGGGATCAGGTAGTCTTCCAGTACTGAAAAGTCAGCTATAGAGGAGGTGGAGGTACTCCATTCACATGGTACTGGACAAGAGGGAAGCAGTTGTTTCAGAGGGAATTCTGTCCCAATGTAAGAAAATAATATCTTTACCTTGAGGACAATTTGAACAGTGGAAGATAATGCTTAGAGAAGTGGTAGAGTCTTTTATGCTGGCAATATCCAAACTTAGCTTGTCAAAAGGCAGTGGATAACCTAAAGCCCAGCTTTAGAGGGAAACAGGAGGAGGATGTCCAGGAGTCACTGCCAACCTGGACATTTCTGTGCTTCTGTGATCTTGAGATGATTGTGCCTACTCATCTTTCTTGCTCATTTTCAGGTTTCTCCATTACTTGCAAAGACCTGTGTATTTAAATCTAAGAGATTTAGTTTCAAGATCGAAAAGTATATTGGCTGGAGTACCTTTTCTTGTAGATTATGGCTTGAACAATTATGCTTTTTTTTTTTTTTTACTAGGATAGAAAATAGGACCAATAGCTGTAGCATGAATGCCATCAGTGCAATAGTTTGAAACCTATGAATAGTCGTTGGTGTGCTGATATATTTGAGCATCCACATGTTCCATGCTGGTAATGATACTGTGTCAGTGTGTTTATATGTTGTATTTAGCCATTTGATAAGACTTGCAGGTAGCTTTTGGGTTGAATAATACTGTTTTTATTTTTAAGCATGTTTTGAAGAATAAAGGTCTGTTATTCATGTTGACTTAGGAAGTTTCACGCAGAAAGATAATTGTTCTGCTTCTGTTCAGAAAAATATATAGTTCACATCGATTTCATTTGCTAAAATGCTTTATCTGCACTTCAATTTCAGTTCTCCTTGCAAACAGACATGACCAGAAGGCAGTTAGAGTATGAGGCAAGACAAATCAGAGCTGCAATGGAAGAGCAACTAGGTACTTGTCAGGACATGGAGAAGAGAGCACAGGTATAGTTTTGCTTTCATTATTAAAAGGAATGAAAAAGGTTTCCGGCGATGTCATTAAATTATTCATGTATCTTTAAACTGTGTGCAAACACAGTAATACCTTAGAGTAATTAGATTGCTTTTAAATAAAAATAAAAAAAAAAAACGAACTTGTAATCATAATATAGAAAAACACTGCTCAGGCAAAAAGCACCTTTCTTTGACTGTTTAAAAGAAGAATTTTGACTAGTGGGAGAGGTAAAAAAAAAATTGTTATTTGACTGTAATTGATTACAGTTTTGTCTTCAAACAATTTGGTATTTGCAGCTGCGTTATTTTATTTGTGTAATGTCGTTTATTTAGCTTTGTGCTTTCAATTTTGCCATAAAATTCAAGTATTAATAAGTTTCTTCAGACAGAAAGTATGTGTTAAAGTTTAAAGATAAGATATACTGGCAAAATACCCCTTACATCCATTCCTGTAAGTTGTTTGCTTGATTTGCTGTATCCAGGGGTTGTTTTGCATTCATGATGAGCATATGTATAGTTTTGTATGCAAATCATATCACACGTTTGGAAGTATAACTCACTGTGTAATTGGGTGGAACTCAGTAAATTAAATTATCAGTTGCTGGGTAGTTATAAAAACTCTTCCACCACAGAAGCAGACTGACAATTTGAATTATTTATTACCAGCTATTTCCGTGGATGTTAAGTAACCAGCTTGGTAAAATAACCTACTTTTTCCTAGAGTGTAACAAAAATAAGCCATTTGAATACAAATTGTCTTTTTAGGCTTTCTTTTCTTCATTGAATATACCTCAACACAAAATTTTCATACTTACATAACACTTAATTCTGTTTGCAGTTAAAACTTAAAGCAGCTTTAAAGCAGAATAATTTAGGTGTGTACTTCTGAGGAAATTCTGAAAAATAACAGTTAGTCCATGTTTATATTTTTTAGCAAAATGCATGCACTCTGTTTGTAGCGGTCACCCTACCGGGTATGCACATAAAGGGCACGTGAGGGTCTGTGTTCATGGAAGTCCTGAGACCAGGCTGGCTGCCGCAGGTTGTAAGCTGCGT
>NW_010577106.1:799744-822318 GCF_000705375.1 Tinamus guttatus | reverse complement strand
GGAGCTGCTGCGGGGCACGGCAGCGCGGAGCTGCTGTGGAGCACGGCAGTGCGGAGCTGCTGCCGAGCTGCTGCGCCAGAACGGCTGAGCACGTTCTTCAACAAGCCTCAGCCAGAAGGTGGAGTGAGCTAAATGGGTCCTCTGCGCAGCTGGCCAAATTTTAAGTGTGTTCAAGCAGGAGAATAAGTGAAATCCTTCTAAGAAGAAACTTGTCTGCAGTTCTATGTCTGTGAAAGTGTCAATAAAGGAGCTACTTCCTTACGTTCTTTTTTTAAAAATTTTGGATTGAGGAAGGAGACAACCATAGGCATACATTAACTGAGAAAACCATGATCTTCCATCCTGATGGTAGTTATCCCAACTGTTGTATTCCCAGTACATGTCTATAACGTATATGCAATCCTAATAGATACTGTAATTTCCATGAGATTATAAAACAGCAAGAGGAAGTAACTATATCCTCATGTGCTCTTCTCTTGAATATGGCTGGTAGTTCCCCCAGGTTTCATTATGTCAAAGATAGGTGCCAGAACTATATACAACTTAAATGATATGTAAATATGTGAGCAAACATTAGATTCTAGATTATTCCTCTGTAGTGTTCTAATGTATAATCAGAATTATTCATTTCTGGCAAGTAGGGTGAACTTGTTTGTTTTTTAGTTTTCCTTTTGCTCTGTATTTTCATTCTTCCATGACTGTTCGTGATGTGGAACACAATAAAAACTGATTTGCAGGAAGACTTGATTGCAGACAACTCGGCATTATAGATATATAATATCCGTAATATTTATTCTGTAAGAGTAGATAACCCGATATTGCCTGTGATTTTCTTGCTATAACCAGAATGTTTTTCTTCCTGTTTGTACAGCATTTGGTGCAAAATACCCTTCTGGCCAACTGCACACCTTAGGTCCCCTGCAATACAAATAATAAATAAGCAGAAAGATCTGATCTTTGTATCTCTATACTAAAATTTAATGTGTTGGTTGAATTCTTGGCCATTTTGAGGACTTCATTGTTGATACTGGACAAATTACATAATTTTTACATTACTTTCTTCTACAAAAGAAAAAAACCCCACTTTTAGGTGTACATAATGCATTCACATACTTGTTTCTCTTGTCCCTTTATGAAGTAAGTTGCTAGTTACATAGCAATTTTTGGTGAACAATTAAAGCCTGATTAATTACAAAGAAGATGTGTTCTATCAGTCATGCATCATATCACCAATTTACAGTTATTCCCAGTAATATATTTTTATATATATTTTTATATGTTTATCTTCCTTATACTTAAGAATTTCCTGATCCAGGAGAGAAAGAAGGTGGATTATTTGTCTACCTCATACTGTGGTGAGGCCATTGTTTGTGTTGTTAAAATATTACTGACCTTTTTTTCTGATATTTTACTTTAGAAGTTCAAATCTAGTTTATTGGTTACTATTTGTAATTTTGCATATTGTAATTTTGCATCCACTAACTGTTAATATTTAAGATGTTTTTCTGCATATGTCAAGAGTTACTTCTACTTGATGATTATGTTTTCTTTCATCTTTCTAAAACCTCTGAATTCTTTTGTGTTTCTGTTCCAAGTGTATGCATTGTCATTTATAGCTTTTTTTAAGTTTGGTTATTTCCACTTTCAGTTTACGAAGATAAGGAGAGTCACAATGTTAATCCTTGCAATGCCTTTTCTTTTTTAGCATAGCCCTGTAATCATTATTCAAGTAAAATGGTCAAGATCTTTTTTTATTTGTTTTATTTGGTTTGGTTTTAACTATGCACCTCTTTTTAACAGGGCTTATACAAGAAAAATTGTATTTAACAGTTCATTGCTCAGTTTGCATGCTGCTATATTAAGGACTGAGCAGTTTTAAAGTCTAATAATGCATATTTATCCTCAAGCTGATACAGGAATGCATCACTTACTGTGTTCATTTTTTTCACAGAATTAAAATGTGTCCTGTGCAAACTATAACTTAAATGAAGTACATGTATCCTGTAAAACTTGATGGGGTTTGAGGTTTTTGTTTGTTTGTTTTTCTTTTGCATTGCAATTACTAACCACAAAATGATTGCAGTGGGAAATGAGTGGCAAAATGGCTATAAAAGACTCAGATTAATTCAGAGATACCTATAAAGTCACAGAAAAGCCATTAAAATAATATGTAGTTTTCTTTTTACTAATCCTTTGCATTCTTAGAGATTTTTAAGGATGGAAAATATTCAGAGGCTGTGCTTGGGGAGATCTATCAAAGCATCATAATCACTGAAAATAATGAAAGTCAGCCAGCATTTTATACCTTCAAAGCACTTTGTAGATATACATTTCTCTCAAATCTGTTAAGTGCAAGTGGGATTTTAACATTGAGGGGAGTGAAATAATTTGATAAAAAACTGCACAGGACATTAATTTCAGTTGAAAAAGAAAAAGTGGGTGAGTTTACTGAAGCATTTTTCTATGCCTGAACTGGTACTGTGTATAAATCTAATCTTACATCCAGATTAGTGTCAGTTATATTAAAAACCCAACTACCCATTCTGTTTTGAAGGTGTTTACCATCATGACTGTATTCTATTCCTATTTCTCCAATTACCACAAGAATGAAGTAGTTCTGTTTTGTAGACAGCTGTATTTGTGACCAACTCTTCATATTGTCATTCTGTAGTGACTATAAGGAATTTTTAAATAAAAATCAAACATGAAAATACATTAATTTCAGGTGAGAGTGGCAAGGATTCAGCAGATAGAGAAGGACATCGTTCGTATACGGCAGCTCCTGCAGTCACAAGCAGCTGAAGCAGAGGTTAGTGAACCATTACTTGCCTTCCTTTGATAGGGTATGTGTCCTTTTTTTTTAAAAAAAAAAAAAAGACTTAAATGAGTAAACTGATGGACGATCTAACTTGCATCAGCAAGCGATGACACTGTTCATGATTTAGTCAGTGTATGTAGGCATGGTGTAACTGTCTTGGGAATGAAAGGTGGCAGTATGTTACTTTGTTACCAGAGTTCTCTGTGCTACTGTTGTATTTTCATCAATATTGGCATATCGGTAATTCCAGTAAGAAGGCCAAAGTACAATACATCATAAAGACTGAGTCTTGCTTTTAGCAAATTATATAAATTACTAGGACTTTTCTTTCTAAATATGAATTTCTGATAAGGAGCTTCATGGTTGGCTTATCCTTTGAGAGAAGTTAACAAAAAATGGTGAGTACAGTTTCTGTCAGATTTTGTTATAGAAGTCTTGCAAATTTTTAGTGTTTAAGTATTGGGGCCTATATTAAGAAGTATAAGACAGTATTTCCTCTAAGTAAAGTTCCTACTAGTGACTGCCATTAGTAAACACTACCTTCACAGGTACATTCACTACCTTGCAGATTAACTTGCAAACTCAACTACATTGCTTGTGCCTGTGACTTAATAGTAAATTGTATGTTGAACCTGAATGTTTTACAGTTTGTCTTCATTCAAGCTAGCTACCATGAAAGTTCAGGGCAACTTTAAAGTGCTAAGATGATATAGATATTTCCACTGTCCTGAAGAAAATGATTTCGTAATTCCAGAATTGTGTGTTTGCATGTGGAAGGAATGGAATGAGGTAGACAATGGAAACTGATAATTACAGTGCTTATAATTAAAGTTGTCTAGGGTTTTGACACTTTAGCTAATTCAGTTGTGATTTTGTTTGATTTGTGCCATAGATTTCAGCTTTTAAAAGTCACTAAACATTTTAGAGAATGCAATTATCATAAAAAATGACAGTATTTTCTCTCTGACCTTTTACCATCTTCCTTCAGTTTAATTCCTAACTTTTTCATATACTTCTGTCAGAATAGTGTGCTAAAAGAGGGATTGGATTTTTGGAGGAAGCGACTTCTGCTTTCATGGTAATAAATTTCCACATTTGGCTTGTACAAGTCTGCTAGAATCTGATGAGCAGACTTGCACAACTGCATTAGGCATTTAAGCAACTGAATCTGGGCTTTGAGTCTCCTAACCAGACTTTTAGGTTTTGCAAGCAGATACTGTCACAGAGGAATATAGCAACCACATGCAAGGTATAATCCAGCAGATGCAAGGAAGAAGCAATTAGAAGTTTTTATCTGTAGTTTTGTTATGAAGTTAAGTTTTGTAATGCTTAATTTTGAGTAAAATTACATATCTTCCTTTCTTTTCACAAGTTACCATAATTGAGCAGATGCAGTAGGTCACTTTTTAGAGCTTGTTTTCAAACAAGCAAGCTCCCCTGTTAACCATAAACCTTTGTGAATTAATATACTTGACTGTGAAATCTGTAGTCTGGAGGCAACTTTGTTCTTCAGCTAGAAAAAGAAATTGGGATTCTAAGTCTCCAGCATTCATTAGCATTTATTTATTAATGTAGGCTTTGTCAGTACTTTACAAAAAGGTTTCACATTCTCTTTACTGAGCTGTTAGCTCACATAACGTGTTGTCCCTTCCAACCTTAAGCATTCTATGATGGTGGTGATGATGATGTCTCACATAATAGGCTCTTCCAGTTACTGGATGTGCTCTTAAGGCCAATATCTGTTAACAGAGCTACGGGCCTGAAGGTATTTGGTATAGACCTCACCTGGTGAGCGCTGTGGGTTGGTTGGTGAGGTTCCCTGTGATGGTATTTCTGTTTTATTCGGATGGTATACAACATACTAGCTTTTGTGCATAACAAAAACACATTAGAAATAATAAAATCTCTTAGTGCTGAGAAGTCAGAAGTATAAAACTATGGCTTCCTTTTGCGTAAATATGATACATTTCTGGATTATACTTTTGTAGGCCTTGGCAGGCCCCAGGGCACAGAACAGAAGGTGAGCAAGACAGTGATAAGAGGAGAGGGGATACTTCTCTGTCTTAGAGGTTCAGAGCTATAGTGCAGGAAGGTCAGGTTCTTACCCATGCTTTGTCATAAACTTTTACTGTACCGTGTTACTGTATAGTAGTTTTCCAAGAAGTTGCCTTGCCTGATAGCACCATTTTTTAGAGAAAATTATGATATTCTTATCATGTGAGAAGGGTGCCTATTATTTCTTTTTTATTTCAGGTTCATAAGAATCATAAGATTATTAAGGTTGGAAGGGACTTTAGAGATCATCTAGTACAACCTTCCTGGGAATACATTTCATTTTCATTTCTTGCATTCTCTCATTCAACATCAAATTTGATACCATTTTTCAGTAATGTGAGAGGGCAGCACAGAATTTACCATACTAATGTTTTCTCTGCATAGACTGTCTCTGCATGTGCTAGTTACCACACAAATGTAATTAGCATTATTTTTAAAATAATTTGCATGTACTTTGAAAAAATGCATTATGAAAGCTATCAAAATCCTTCCCAACACCAAGAGAAAAATGCCGTCCATCATAAAACCCGTGGTGGTTGCTGCGGGTGTTCCGTATGCTGCCTGATCTCCTAGGGAAGCGTTCCAGCCCATGCACGAGGAGGTAGGAGGTGGCTGAAGTGGCACCCGTAGCTTTTGCAGGTAGCACCGTGCTGGGGGCGCACGGGGTGACATGGCAGCAGGGCACTGCCCGGCCGTTCTCGGCTTCCCGCAGACGTGGTTTCTCCCTGGCAGATTCTTCCCACCTGCCCACACGCTGCGTGTCTTCCCCCATGGCAGCCCCGGCGCGGGCGCAGACCCACAAGCAACGCGCAGAGAGGAGCAGGTATCGCAAGCACTTGGGAGTGGTGCTGGAGCGGGAGGCGTCCGTTCATCGCGGGGCTGAGCACGCAGTGCTAGGCAGAGGTCAAGCTGCAGGGAGAGAAGTGATGCAAGATGTCATACTCATCATTTAAGGAGAAGAATTTTACTGGCGTTGAGAATTAAATGTAATAATGTGCAATACTGTACAAGAGGTATGAACTTAGTCTGAACAACCCCAAATAATTGACTGCTTTGTCACTGCTTTCTCTTCTGTACTGACATTGCCTGGTGGCAAGAAAAGAGGTAGTAGCAGTCAAATTTCAAAGTCTGTATAACTGAAAAATATAAACCTGAGGCATTTACCATATTCTAATACCGCGCCTGATATGGTGTTCCAATTTGAATGTCCTCTTCATGGTTATAAGGAGTTAATAAGAGCAGTAATAAATTCCATAGCTTATCGGCTGATTTCCTTGTCCCCTGTGGTGATGCCACTCACTGTAGAATCTAAATAAGGTAGATGTTTTAGTATGTGACCAGATATGGTAGTGTACCGTAGAAAATAACTAGGGGAGATAAAGCAGCAGAGAAAAAAAAAAGTTAAGCCCATTTTTTAGCACATTCTAATCCACTTTCAAGTTAGACCCCCCAAAAATGGAGTGTTGGCTGCCAGGTACAAATCTGAAATTGTATTTAAAAGGAAGGGGGGGAAAAAAGGCAATTTCTTGGCAAGTATATCCCATGGGGTTTTTAATTCGCTGTAGTGATACAAACCCTCTGTCATAACAGCTGTCATTAGAAATATATGAAGTGTTTCCATTAAACAATGATGCTGTAGATAAAAAAGGTAAAGGTTTTATTTTGTGCAGAGATTATGCTCAGCAAGCTCTAAAATATTATGATAATGCACCGTGATGGTGAGCAGTGCCATTAAGTATTTAATTACTAGTTTTTTTTTTTTCCTTTATGATTAAATTACATGAAAATAGTCTCAATCTTAAACTTTCTTGGCTTTGTCAATTGCATTCTTCTTGTATTTTACAGTCTTACATTACTTTTATGTATATAGATTTTTTGGATCTACTATGTGGTTATGGTAAAATAACATTTTTGGTATATTTAGAAAATAACAATGTATCTTTATTTTTAATACACAAAAATTAATGCAGTAGATGTGTATTGTGATGTAGACGTGTCTTAATCCTAGAAAAGCCATTATTACATAACTACACAAGGAACTATTTTGGCAATTCATTTATTCAAAGCACTCAGTAAAATTATGTTTAATAAGTTATCTTAGCAACACGGATCAAGGCCTACTCTTCTTGCAAACTTCAGAAATTACCCAAAGATTTATCTTTTTTCACTAGTAAATAGAGAGAAAGTATTAATTGACAAGTGATAACTGCTGTTCCCTTTAGAGTATAGTAACAAGATGGAGGTTGTCTTTCAGTCTTCCTATTTTAGGAACTTGCAATTTTTTACCATTTTGCTGCAAAACTGAGCAGGCATACTCAGTTACACCAAAACTTAAAAGTTACTTTCATAGTACGCTTCCAGAATTCAGCAGTGACAGAGGCCAGTAAACACAGCTAATGCTTCCTGAAAATGAACGCTCTTGCTGTTTAAATGAACAACTGCAAAGGAGGTTTCTTCAGAAAGCAGAGAAGTGGAAATTTTATTAAGATTTACTCTATTTCAGTTTTACCAAGGCCTTTTCAGGTAAATCATGAGAAAGAGTTATCTTACCTACATCTCCCTGGTGCTTTCAATGGGCAGATTTAGAAGAAAAAAATATAACCCTTCTTAGTAGAGAAGATACGCTATGTAGTTCATACTAGATAATGGCTTGGAGACCATCGGTTCTAGAGCAGGCTTTTCAAAAAGCAGTGTTAGCATTTTGTACCAGTTTTACAGTTATCACATGTTACATAAATGAGATTTTATTATTCATCCATTTCATAGCCACTTTAGTGAAAACTTCAATAAGGTTACAAGAAACTGTCTGCTGAAATAACAGAGTTCATAGGGCTTCACAGTTCTTCAGAGGTCACATCCTAAAGTAGGTGATGCTGTTCAGCACAGTGGACCTGTGTGCCAATCTCTAGCTGCTGTGCCACGTGTAGAGATAATGGCATTTGCTGTCGCTCACATACTCTGGATCTGTAGATGTTGAGGTTGGTCACTCACACATTTTCATGCAGAGGTCCCAACTGAGGTAGATGATGCAAAGAAGGGTCAGGGCACCTCTGTCATGGTTATGCTGTCTTTATAACCACTAACATGCTTAGTCTGTCAGAGGTGAATACTGATATTTTTACAATGGAGATATATTCACAATAGAAGTAAATATATTTATACATATATGTATTAAAATATGTGTATGTAATTTAATAATGTGTGTATGTAAAAAAAAACATATAAAGTTTAATGGTGTGTGCATGTGAAAAACAATCAGAAATAGCAGCCCCGTTCTGGCTGGGTATTCTGGTGTTGCAGTTAGCTCCCTTGGGCTGGTCTGCACGAAGCAGACAGCTTGCACTTCTCGCTCTCGGTGGTTCCAGTAGCCAAACCAGGAAAATCTCTGCAGTGAACCTGCGGGTTTCACAGCGCAGCCCTGCTGAGGGCTCCGGGGGCAGTAAAGCCTGTGTGTTCAGTACCTGATGGGAGCGTGCACCTGCATTCAGGGGCAGTAAGCCCTGGCAGCTGTTAGGAATTGCTTTGTAGTTATAAACTAATTTGAGTATTGTGTTGACAGATTTTTTGCACTGGTGTTTTTGGGGAAGGGGTTGAGATTGGGAAGCCGCTTCTTTTGTAAATAGCACGTAGTAAACACAAAACTGGTGTGAATGAGAAGGGAGGGAGTTTTGCCGACGGTGTAAGGCGAGTAACTCTTCATTTTTGTGTTCCCTTTTTAATGTGAGTGGTGGTGACAGCAGTGTGGTTATATAGAACACTGAATCTCTGTCAGCTTGCTGCATCTTTTTACTCCGTTTGATAATATGATTAGGTTGATCAATTGTTTAAATTTTATTTATGGTAACCTGGTCACCTCTGCACAGTTTGCCATTAGAATTCTCACTGAGTATGTATCCTTCTGTTCACCCATTAAGTGTTTGCGCTCGAATGTGGAGCTTAATTCATCCGTGCTCGTCTCAGTCTCCAGTAAATGCACAGATCATGTGACATTGCAGAGAAGACAGTTGTTTGCTCCAATTCTGTTACATTTCTGAGAGCCATGTGAGCACAGCTGGTGGAGAAGGGTGTTGCTGTGTCTCCCTGCAAATCCTTTGTCTTGCAGGGCTATAATCCTCCGAGGACATGCTTCACTTTCATCTTGCAGTTTTGCTAAGGCACTCAGCCTCCGCTGTTAATTACTGGGGCGAGGGCTGTGAAATACAAAGCACTGTTCAGTGGCTTTGTGCGGATACAGCCTTGATGCATTTAGAGTTGAGAGAGCTTTGAATGCTAACATGCACTTTATTTCTGCGTTTGATTTCATAAACTCTTATATTAACAGAGGGCCCCTCAAAGTAAGCATGATACAGGCTCACATGATACAGAGAGGCAGAATGAAGGTCAAGGAGCAGCAGAAATCAGCATGGCAACTACTGGTACTGGTCAGGTAAATCAATTATTTTGTTTATTGAAATATACAGTTAAGTACAACTCCATGCTTGTAATATACAGTGCTTACAATTTAGCATATACCTTATTGTGTTTGTGTACCTGTTCATGTTTAAAGGATTGACATTTTTCATCGTCTCTTCTGAAAGGGAGGAATTTCATACATTTATAGAAATAAATTTTTTAATTGGATGAAGTGTAAACATTCCATAATGTAGGCAGAGGTTTTATTTTGTTTAAATAAGGAGCCTAATATTAGCAAGGAAGTAACAAGAGTGACTGCCTATATATGTATGTATTATTCTAAGTGAACAGTATTGTTAGGAGTATGATTTATTATCAGAAAAATTTCAGAATTTGAATTTGATATTTAAGATAATATCTAGTGATTTAAAGAAGAAAAGAACCAAACAGTAAGTTTTTTCATTAATATTTTTCTGCAGAAATATTAATGTGGAAGTAAGCTGAAGGGTGATAAAAATTATTAAATAATGTTTCATTGTTGTTCCTTTATTAGTGAAATACATTAGCAGTGGAGTACTCAGAGGGCTACATTTGATTCTCCTTTATTTACTTCTTAAAACTGATATTTACCCAAGTTTGGGACTTCTTTTTTTGACTAAAAATACTTAGATTTATTTACAGTGAAGTAATATTCATTCTTTTCAAAATCTCTAACTGTGTTTGAGATACATTAGTAATTTGAGTTCTTAAAACTTCACAGTATATTTTTGGTAGCTGAATTCCTATGTAAAATACTTCAGTTACTTTACGGAAGGAGAATTATTTAAGTCCTTCTAAAAGTATTTCATATGGGAATATTTTTCATAAAGGATAGAAATTGTGGTTTGGCTCGAAAATTTGATTTCATTAAACATAAAGGACAGCCTATAATTTTGCTGTTGAAATATATTTGATCACCATTTGGAATTCAGTTTCCTCTGTTATATCTGAGCAATTGCTTGAGGCTTTCACTCTTAATTCTTATGACAGCTTTATTGTTTGGGGAGAAAAATAATTGAACACTGCTTCGGCGTTGAAAGCATAATGTATTTAAATAATTAATGTATTGTGGCTGTATTTTCTGTCTACAGTGTATGAATCGAGAGGTTTTAGGGTAACAGATACCTTACATGGAAGAAAGGATTGCCTTATGCAACTGGAGGATTCATTCATTCATTCCCAATTTTAAGTTTAGAATTTAAGCAGTTCAGAACTTTGTGTCATAAAAATGCATAAATATTTGTATTCTTTTCTCCTGGTGGTTAATAGATCCAGGGCTCAGAATCTGTGTTCTAGGAGACATCTGGGGATTATTCCCTTTCAGTGCAAGTCCAGAGAGAGTAGGCTTAATGGATTGGACATAACATTTATTTCTGATAAACCGGCTCAGTATATTTTCATTTTTTTGAGCAATCAGTATTAAGTGGAGTGTCGAAAGTTTTAACTGAATAGTCTGAAGCTAATTGGTTTTGTAATAACATGAACACTGAAAATTTGATGATTGAAGATGTGAATTTCCAGAATTCAATCATGTACTTTCCTGGGTCATCTTAGTAGTGAAAGGCAGAGAAGTATAAAAGGAGAAAAATGAAGTAATATAAAATAGGAATTGGAAAGAGCGGATCTGCATAAGAAGGGTCCGTGTTGCATCTCTCTGTTATTTTTCAGTTCCTCAGATGAATGTTTAGACAACTCTGATACTCTTCATTTAAAAAGAACTGAAAAAACCTGATTCACCCAACTGTAATTTGCTTTTGATACAGACAATTCAAACTAGAAGGTGATTCTTTTTTTTCAACTGAGAAAAAAAAATCATTGTCAACTCTCCTTGTTCTCAGTGAAAATAGCAATTAGAGCAGATTCGCACTGAAAAATGTATCTCTTCTTGTATTGAATTTAAGGAACATGGATAATAAAACCAGTTATTTTAATCATAACATGTAAACTATGTTGAGGGAGTAGTGGGGATTACCTCTCTTAACCAAAATACTTGCTATTGGTTCATTATTATAAATATAGTTCTGTCGCACAATGCTGAAATTGAATCAGGCAATAGTTGGTGTTCTGGTTAGACTGTCTCACACCAAATTGTTGTTTAAATCTGTAGGGTTCCGCTGCTCGACTGGACCACGAGGCAGCCAGTGTCATGAGCTCCAGTAACAGCTACTCTGTTCCCCGTAGACTGACAAGTCACCTGGGTACCAAGGTAACCGAAGATTACAAACCACAGGTCGCTAATGTTACATTTCTACTAATACAATAACCTCATTGTTTTTGCCAGAAATACTAATATTAGTTGAATGCTCTGTCTATTTATGGAATTAAAAATTCAAAATGTTTTTTCAACTTTTAAAATATATGTGCAGAAATCCTTTCTGTCTTTTGGTTGCTGATGATTAGCAGAATTAGTACAATAAGGAATGTGATTGCAAGAATTACGCATTTTTTCTTTACTTCCTAAAACTGTTTCTTTATGAGTAGTCCTTGAGTAGTTCTTGGTATATTTTTCCAAAGTCTGAATCCTCAAAACATGCTATTGCTAAAAAATAAACTAAAAATAAAAGTTATTCATAATGATAAATATCTGCTCATTTGCTTTATAATGATTGAGATAATATGGCATTGGCTCATAGAGAAAAGAAAATACAAATTAGTTATTGTAACCAAAAAAACAGAATTGCATGTTCTTAGAAAAAAGAAAAACGAAGGGACATTGAGGAGAACATCCAGTACATCTCTGCTCCCCTGTGAAACATCATTTCTATCAAATGTATTCTTGACAGCATGTGACAGCAATCTAATCTTTTTGCAAAAACTAATGATAAACACTCTTTGTCATTTTTTGTAATTTTTTTTCATTAATAGCTATCTCAAATCGTCTTAGCTGCACTTTCCCTGTTTTCAGTGGAAATCAGATGCACTTTTTATCTTCTGAAACAATCTTTTACATACCTGCAATTTATTCCAAATTATGGAAAAATAGAGATGAACAGACAATAGAGAGTGTACTGAAAGTATATGAGCAGCATGGAAAGAGAGGGAAGAACAGTGCAAGTCTAATACAACTGAGTTCCTGAATCACTGAGTGTATGCTTCCCCTGGCATCAACAACCAGACCTATCATTGTGAGGCTGAGCCCAGTCTCCTGGGAAGCAAGGCTTGTTAGCTTGACATAGTATTAAATTGCGTTTGGCTTTAAAGCAGTGTTGTAATTTCTTCCCTGCACCCTATGCCTGCACCAACTGGAGGTAACACTAGCTGGAGTATCTGTTTGCAACCTTCCATTACAAAAAGCAATTCCTGAAGGTGCTGGGAAGGGGAGAGTCCTGAATACAGGGAAAAGGACTGTGTGGAAAAGGATGTAAGCAAATAAATAGGTTTAACTAGGGGTGTTGCAGGGGAAGAAAATAGTTAAATTAATGCAGGAAAAGGAGGAAAACAGCACATATCTTAAGTAGAGGAACTAGTTTTACAGATGGTGAAGGAGATGCCTCTATGTATGTATACACACACACACACTTTTTCTGTCTTTATCTCTGTAAAATATGTGTTGTTCGGTACTATACATGTGCCACAAGTCTGGAGGCCAGATTTTGATGACTTCTGCAGCTTTAGTCTCTGTGAAAAAATTTACCTTCTGAGTCTAAATTACTGTGGCTTTAAGCTGGTGCTTAAAATGTCTATCAAGAGGCATGCATAAAGCAGATTAAATTCCTTTTCTTTTAAGAATCCAAGTGGATTCTCTCAATACAGTATTGGATTTTTCCAGCCTAGGACATCAGGATTTCCAGACTGGGAAGCTGTGCTGTCATAAAATTGGTTCCAAGATTTATGCCAATGGATTTCCATGTCATCATACAATTTTACAAAGTTTTACTTTTACCATAGTTTCAGGAATTTACAATGTTTAGAAAAATTTTTAGAAAAATTTTAACAGATATGCTTCTTACTCTACCTGCCTCTATCCATTTTTTGGATAACTCATGTTTGAGGACATAAATATTGTCTCAGAAGAAGCAAAATCAAATCATTCATTGATTTGGTAACCTGTGCAAAAATGTAGTTACTGTTAGGAAACTTTGCCCAAGAATCCACCAGCCTCATTTCTTGCTGAGTCAGTGTATTCTAAGGAAAAACACCCATTGCTATTGGCAATTCCATTGGTAGTTTCTGTATGTTGTGCTGTGTGTTAGGGCGTTACTGGTTTTGTTAGCTTTTGTAGCTTTGGGTATCTAGCTAGTATTCAATGTTATCTTGTTCATCATAATGTTCTTGTTAAAAGTTTGTTAAAAGAATCAAATACGTTGCTTAATCTGAAGTTATTGAAGAAAACGCAATGGGAAAGACAAACCTGAGAGTGTATTGGCCACCATATTACATAGCAGCTAAGGTAACCCCTCAACCGAACTGAAATTTGGTTGCTCTGAGTTTAATGTGTAATGGTGGGTTTCTAGTGATTTTATATAGTTTGACAAATGCGTAGTACTTTATGTTGTATATATTAAATGAGCATTTGTTTGTTCAACTTCTTTTACCACTGTAAACTTGAAGAAAGCTTAGTCCATTTTGTATTATCTACAAGTAATCTGGCCCATGTGCGTTTTTTTTTATCCTAACAAAGAATGATTGATTAATTGAAATAGTTTTAAAGGATTTTTTTTTCACATGTATATTTAAGATGTTTTTAGTTACAGTAAATTTAAAATTATTGTAATCAATCTTATCCTTTGTATAGGATAACTACACCAAATTCAGATATCAGATAATTTTTAATGAAGAGTGCCTTTAACTGAAAGTGTGACTTTCTTTTTGAAATAAAATTCATTTAAAATATCTTATAGCATTTCCAAACTGAAGTACATGCATCAGTATGTTTCTTTAGTGCTTCATACAACGGAAAGTTAGAAGTCTTCATGATTAATATAGTTACAATTATTCTAGTCATTTAACCAAGAAGCAATATTGAGCATTGTAAGTGGTGAAGAACTGACAGTACTTATTTAATTATTGCCAAGTGGTGCAAATCTGGCAGCATTATATAAATATATTTTCTTTCCTCTTCACATGTGCCATTCAGAACTTCATTTTAACCTATTCATTTTAGAATAGTAACTGCATTTTCAAAATCATCTGGCCCGCAGGTGGAAATGGTGTATTCGTTGTTGTCAATGCTTGGTACTCACGACAAGGACGACATGTCGCGCACTTTGCTGGCCATGTCTAGCTCCCAAGACAGCTGCATAGCCATGCGTCAGTCTGGCTGCCTTCCCCTCCTCATCCAGCTCCTACATGGCAACGATAAGGACTCTGTCTTGCTAGGAAACTCTCGTGGAAGTAAAGAGGCCCGTGCCAGGGCCAGTGCTGCCCTGCATAACATCATTCACTCCCAGCCTGATGATAAACGAGGCAGACGGGAAATCCGTGTGCTCCATCTTTTGGAGCAAATCCGTGCGTACTGTGAAACATGCTGGGAATGGCAGGAGGCACATGAACAAGGCATGGACCAAGACAAAAACCCAAGTAAGTTCTGTGAACTATGTGTCAATGTTTGAAAGGTTTCTGATTTCTTGTTGAAAATATGCTAGGTTTGTTTTTGAGTAAATATGTATATAATTCAAGCTGAGCTAGTATTAGAAAATAGTATCTGTTATAGATATAACATCCCACTTATAAATTCAGTCTTTACATGACAAGGCTTTGGTATGATTTCCAGACATAATTTTAGAATTTTATATTTAAAATGTACAAATTAATACTACATTTTACAGTCATTGCTATTTTACATTTTAATGGATAATGAAATGTATCTAAATAATCCCAGATTTCTCTTCATACAGGACATATGCATTCCTCTAAGGAGAAGGGGTAATTTAAATATTTTCACTCTGATTTTCTCAGTATAGTGTAAACTTATTTAGAATGTTGTACATAAGAAATATTTTGATATTAACTATCAGAGAAGTGACAATTTAAGTAAATCAGGATTTTCTCAAAAGAGAATTGTGGGGAAAAAAAAATCTTTTGGACTGCCTAACTGCTCCTTCTGATTTTAAGGGAGGGCCCTTATGTCAATAAAACTGCTGAAATCAGTGGGCTCTGTCATTGATATTGGAGTTGAGTGCAAGAATCATTTGTACTTTAGATGGTCTAGTTTAAAAATTACGAACTTTAGAAGTTGTTATTTAGGAAACAGGGGATTTAAGGAACCCCAGAAATATTGTTACTTCTTTCCATATCAGTGCCAGCTCCAGTTGATCATCAAATCTGTCCTGCAGTGTGTGTGTTGATGAAACTTTCATTTGATGAAGAACACAGGCATGCAATGAATGAGCTTGGTAAGACCAAACGTTTTTCTCTAGCTCCTTTGAAAAGCTTACTGGGAATGCTCATATTTTTTTCTTGTAACCTTCGTTAAATATGAAGCTTTTTTAACAGTTGTTTCTATCAGTAGTTGCCTTGTTAGCAATTGATGCAATTTAAATGAACTTGTAGCTAGACGGTTTCCCACTGGACAGGTTATTGTACAAATTATGCTCTTTCTTGCCATGACCTGTGAATTTTGAAAGAATATTTTTATTAAGAAAACATTTGTGATTTTAGATGTATTGGACTTCAAATGGAAACTAATTCTCAGAGGGACTAATTTTCAGGAGATTAATGCACAGGTGAAACATTGATATGTATAACAGGCTGAACTTTGATCCCTCCTCTGCCAATTCTGTGCTGTTTTTATTATCAATGAATGTATTTATGTATTTTTTTTCTGGGAAAATAAAACGCAGTAGTAATTATTAAGTTAATAATTTAGTTAATTAAGTTAAAAAATTGATTTTCTAAATAGCTTTCAATGTCATTGGGGTGAATTCATCTTTCAGATGCAGGTTTTCCTTCATGTTCCCACCTGTCTCCCGCCATTTCTACATGGTGCTACTGGCCCTTATCTTCCTGAGTGTTTTGGATCTCACACACATGAAATTACACTTGTGTGCACAGAAGCAATTTGCTGCTGGAGGTGTATCCTTAGGCTTGATATGTTTTTTGGTTTTGTTTTTAAAGGAGGGTTGCAGGCTATTGCAGAGCTGTTGCAAGTGGACTGTGAAATGTATGGACTTACAAATGACCACTATAGCGTTACATTAAGAAGGTATGCTGGAATGGCGCTGACTAACTTGACTTTTGGAGATGTGGCCAACAAGGTAAGGGTAGAATTTCAAGCATACAGTAATTTCAGTTCATAACCATGTTTGAATGGTTGTTTTGAATTATGTGTGGTGAAAATCTTTGGGATAGGATATTTATTACTTGCATTTGGTTTTGTAACAGAAATTACCTAAGAATTCTATCCTGTTCCAGAGAACAGGATCGCAAGTATATCAGATTTCATAATAAAATCAAGTTAATTTAAATTTGTCACTGAAACTTGGGATTTTATCTGTTGGTTTTATTTCTGTATACATTATGTCTTTCCATAGTGTGTAGCATCTGATGATTATGGACCAATGATTATGGATAATGATTGTGTTTTTCTGATAATTAAGTGATAGTTGAGTCAAATTTTGTAGCACTGATAATGATACTATTAGTGTCTGATGAATATTTGCATCCAAATCTCCTTATCAAGTTTGGATCGTCTTACTTAAATGTTTGAAATATGTCTGTCTTATAATATGGCCACTACTACAAATAACCAGAAGAGAAGATAGATTTCTTGATTTCCAGTGAGGACTTTGCTCTCAAATGATAAAATAATAATAAAAATAATTTCTTGTCTCAGACTTCGTTCAAAGATATGTATTTTAAAATAAGTTCATTCAGGCAAGACTTCTATTTCCATGCACTCTCAAAATGTCTTCTGCTAAGAGTAGAAAGATAAAAGTCTCAACTGTAAAACTGTATTTCATATTACTCACTTTTTGCTTCATATTTAAACATGGTATAGCCTAAATTCCTGTCATAAATTAAGTCTTCACAAAATATGGTCTCTTAAAACCATTGGTAATTGCAAGGCTGAAGCTACTGGTTTTGTAGCATGAACAAAGTTACGCAGTGGTATCATTGTATTGCACAGCTGATGATGCCATGTAATTCTCCCCCCCACCCTTTTTTTTTGTTTCCTAACAGGCAACATTATGTTCTATGAAGGGCTGCATGAGAGCTCTTGTAGCACAATTAAAATCTGAAAGTGAAGATTTGCAACAGGTAACTTTTGAGAGGAAGTACTCCTTTACCTTAGACATTTCTATCTCTCCCTTTTTCATTGTGTTACATGAATTTACTCCATCTCTACTTTCCTTTCCTAATGTTTACTTTCACTCTAGATATTTTGTTTCTCCACATGCTATTTTTATGTTTGAATTCTTCTTTCATGTAGTAACTACTGTGCTGTGACTCTCCTCTCTCACTCTTTTTTTTATGAAGCTCTTTTAAATATGCATCATCTTTCCTAGTCAGATTGTGTTTTTTTTCTTTTATTGTCTTGTCAGCATTAAGCTGCAATATCTTTAATACAAACTTTCAATTTGTCCCTATTCTGTAAATTATGAAAGACAATTTTCTTGATGTAAAAATGCTTAACTGTGGGTCAAGTCCATGGAATACTTGGGGTTTTTTTTTGAATTCCAACCACATAATAGTCAAAAAAGGCAGAAAAGATTTGATGAGTGAAATTACTGACTTTTAAGTACTGCAAGATATTTATACTGAAAGAAGACTGTAAGTATTGAAAGACTGTTGCAAGCATTGCTTGTAACACTGTTGAGACAGTGTTTTGAGCATAAGCAAATGAGGACTTGAAACACGAAACAATATAAGACACAGGTAGATTGTCCCCATTGCTGTCAAGAATGAGAATTTAGGTCAAATGGCTCCCCTTCTTGTATGGATTCTGATGATCACAGTGTATTTTTAAATGACTTCAAAGAGGCATTAATAAAAGTAATCATAGCATAACTGTGAGAGAGGTAAATATCCTTGCCCTGTTTCACAATAGGAAAAGCTGAGAAAAATATGTATCTCTCTTGCGATTACATAAAAAGTCTCCACAGACTTCAGAGTTGACCACAAATCGGAAATTTTTGTCCAGTCTTTCAGCCGCTGTGGAAAGCAGGGAACTTGCTTTCAGATCTTTGTTTTGCATATGCACACACAAAAATCAATACCTTTTATTTAACTTTATACTGAAATGTTGTGACAGTCTGTCTAGAAACAGAATGAAAAATTTCAGCAAAAGGTTAGTTCAGTAGCTGAATATTACCATTGCTGATGGATTCCATATTGTACCAGAAATCCAGGAGGATATGCTGACAACCTACTAAAAAAAGAGACAGCTATACTGAGATGCCTTTTTTTTTTCATCCTTCTTGTTTTGCAGGTCATTGCAAGTGTGTTGAGGAACTTGTCCTGGCGAGCAGATGTAAACAGTAAAAAGACTCTACGTGAAGTCGGAAGTGTTAAAGCATTGATGGAATGTGCTTTAGAAGTTAAGAAGGTATCATATATAAATGAATGTGTGATAAGTCTTGAAGAGATTGTATTAATTTTACACAAAATACAGGTGTTATCCTTTTGACATAAATAGTTGCTCAAATATTTGAAGTTTTTCAGGTAGTTCACAGAATGACAGAGTGGCTGAGGTTGGAAGGGACCTCTAGAGATCATCCAGTCCAGCCCCCTTGCTCAAGCAGGATTTATTTTGTGAATAAATAAACTTCCACTTCTGCCATCCTCTATATATATACTTGGTAATGAGACAGGATCATATTCTGCCCTACAGTCTTTTTGCTTGCTAATCTACAGACCCTTTTTACTGTTATGATAATTGAAATGTATTGTGTCTCAAACTTTCTGGCAAACAATAACAAATTCATAGATGAGGGAAGGAGAGAGAACCCTCTAGTTTAGCAGCATAGAAAGCAGAAACTGAAATCTACTTAAATCATACTCATGAGGAAAACGAGAGAAATAGAGTGGCCTATGCAGAAAATAGGCAGGAAACAAAATATTGGGCATCCACATACAATGTGTAGAGATTTCATGACAAACAAAAATTAACTTCTGCAATTAATTGGTAAGAAGACAAATTCCATGGTCAATGGATTTCATTAGTTGCAAGTCTGGGATGGAAACAGTGAAACAGTTTGTTTCTCCAAGCTGTATTTTCAGACTGTGTGCAGGTTTGGTAGGAATTGCTGCTTTAGTTTACTCTCAGTTCACATTTTCAAAGTTATCCTCTCCTATGAGACTAGGAAAACAAGTTTCTTAAAATCTCATTGAAGTGACTTGCATATTGCCAAGGGCTTATTATCGATAGTTGAAAATTCTCTAATTCTGTCATTTTATTATTTTCCTAGGAATCCACCTTAAAAAGTGTTTTGAGTGCCTTATGGAATTTGTCAGCACACTGCACTGAGAACAAAGCTGATATATGTGCTGTTGATGGTGCTCTCTCATTTCTAGTTGGCATACTGACATACCGAACCCAAACAAACACTTTAGCCATCATTGAAAGTGGAGGAGGAATATTAAGAAATGTTTCTAGCTTAATTGCTACTAATGAGGACCACAGGTGAATATATTTTCTCATTTTCTGAAAATCTATAGTGATACCAAAAGTATATTTACCAGACAGTTTGTATAACTGAATTCTAAATGCACGTATTGAATATAGTAACAAAGAATTAACTTTTTAAGTTAATCTAACTAAATGGTAAGTATTCAATTTAGATAACAGGACAATGTAAAAGGATTATTTTATTTGCTGCTTGTTAAATGATGAATTTTACTAAAAGCTTTTCCTGGAAATAGAAATTCATTAGTTATATCAACTATAGGAAATCATCTAGAATAGAAAATTGCTTCATATGGAGGGCATTGTTTGGGATTCAATTATCCATATCCATAGCAGAATTTGATTAACTTTCGGATTTAAATTTAGGAAAAATAAGGTGTATTAGCCTGTGAGAAAGCATGTTTTATCTTTACTACACTTTCTTACAGCCTAATGAGTTTTTCCTTTGTTCTCTCCTTACTAATTCTTGTTTTCAATTGCTCAACACCAGGCAAATCTTGAGAGAGAACAGCTGCTTACAAACCTTGTTACAGCACCTGAAGTCACATAGTTTGACAATAGTCAGTAATGCGTGTGGGACCCTGTGGAATCTCTCTGCCCGAAATGCAAAAGATCAGGAGGCGCTGTGGGACATGGGAGCAGTAAGCATGCTCAAAAATCTCATTCACTCAAAACACAAAATGATAGCAATGGGCAGTGCTGCAGCTCTAAGAAACCTGATGGCAAATAGGCCAGCAAAATATAAGGATGCCAATATTATGTCTCCAGGATCAAGCTTACCATCTCTCCATGTTAGAAAACAAAAGGCACTGGAAGCAGAATTAGATGCTCAGCATTTGTCAGAAACTTTTGACAACATCGATAATCTAAGCCCGAAAGCTTCTCACCGTAATAAGCAGAGACATAAGCAAAATATATACAGTGAGTATGTCCTGGACTCCAGTCGGCATGATGATGGAATTTGCAGAGCAGAGACCTTTAATACAGGTAATGTGACTGTACTTTCGCCATATTTAAATACTACAGTATTGCCTGGCTCCTCTTCCTCCAGTAGAGGAAATACAGAAAGTTCTCGATCTGAGAAAGACAGAAGTCTTGATAGGGATCGTGCCGTGGGTTTAAGTAGTTACCATTCAGCTACAGAGAATACTGGGAACTCCTCTAAGAGAATAGGAATGCAGATTTCTACTGCTGCAGTTCAGATTGCCAAAGTTATGGAAGAAGTAACAAACATGCATATGCCACAAGAGGACAGAAGTTCTGGTTCCACTTCTGAAATGCACTGTTTGACAGAAGACAGAAATGCTCCAAGAAGAACATCCACTGCCCATACTCACTCAAATACATACTTCCCTAAATCTGAAAATTCCAGCAGGACATGTCCTGTGCCTTATGCAAAAATGGAATACAAGAGAGCTTCAAATGATAGTTTAAATAGCGTCAGCAGTAGTGATGGCTATGGCAAAAGAGGCCAAATGAAGCCTTCCATTGAATCGTACTCAGAAGATGATGAAAGTAAGTTTTGTAGTTATGGTCAATACCCAGCTGACTTGGCACATAAGATACATAGTGCAAATCATATGGATGACAATGATGGAGAACTAGACACTCCTATTAACTACAGTCTTAAATATTCTGATGAACAGTTAAATTCTGGAAGGCAGAGTCCCTCTCAGAATGAAAGATGGGCAAGGCCTAAGCACATAATAGATGATGAAATAAAACAAAACGAACAAAGGCAGTCAAGGAGCCAAAATGCAACTTACCCTGTATATGCTGAAAGCGGAGATGATAAACACATGAAATATCAGTCACCTTTTGGACAACAAGAGTGTGTTTCTCCTTTTAGATCAAGAGGATCCAATGGTTCAGATCAGAACAGAGTAGGCTCAACTCTTGGAATGAATCAGAAAGTCAGTCAGTCCTTGTGCCAGGTTGATGATTATGATGATGATAAGCCAACAAACTACAGTGAGCGCTATTCTGAGGAGGAGCAACATGAAGAGGAAGAAGACAGACCAACCAATTATAGCATAAAGTACAGTGAAGAGGAACACCATGTAGATCAGCCTATTGATTATAGTCTAAAGTATTCAACAGAAGTTCCTCCATCTTCTCAGAAGCCATCTTTTACTTTATCTAAGAGTTCATCAGTGCAAAGCACTAGAACTGACCATATTTCCTCAAGTAGTGGGAACACATCAGCCCCTTCTGCTAGTTCAAAGAGACAGAATCAGCTTCACCCTAGTTCTGCACAGAACAGAGGTGGTCATGCTCAAAAGACTGCTTCCTGCAAGACTCCCTCTATTAATCAGGAAACCATACAAACTTACTGTGTGGAAGACACACCAATATGTTTTTCAAGATGTAGCTCCTTGTCATCTTTGTCATCAGCTGAAGATGAAATGGGGCGTGATCAAGCCACCCGTGTGACAGATGCTAATAACACTCTACAGATAGCAGAACTGAAAGAGAACAGTGTGACTTTGTCCACTGAAGGTGCCATAAATGAAGTTGCATCAACATCACAACACATTAGAACAAAATCCAGCAGACTTCAGAGTTCTAGCTTATCTCCTTCTGATTCCTCTAGACATAAAGCTGTTGAATTTTCTTCAGGTGCCAAATCCCCTTCTAAGAGTGGTGCACAAACTCCTAAAAGTCCCCCGGAACATTATGTGCAGGAGACCCCACTCATGTTCA
>NW_010577106.1:783496-799630 GCF_000705375.1 Tinamus guttatus | reverse complement strand
TCTCGTACGGCAGAAAAGAGAGAACCTGGTCCTAGACAGGCAGCTGTGAATGCAGCCGTTCAGAGAGTGCAGGTGTTGCCAGATGCTGACACATTATTACATTTTGCCACAGAAAGTACACCAGATGGATTTTCTTGCTCTTCTAGCCTAAGTGCCCTGAGTCTTGATGAACCGTTTATACAGAAGGACATAGAGTTAAGAATAATGCCTCCTGTGCATGAAAACGACCATGGAAATGAAACAGAACCTGAGCAGTCAGATGACACAAAGGATAACGAAGAGAAGAAAGCAGAGAAGTCTACTGATGCAGAAAAAGACATATTGGATGATTCTGACGATGATGATATTGAAATACTGGAAGAATGTATTATTTCTGCAATGCCAACAAAATCTTCACGCAAAGCCAAAAAGCTTTCTCAAGCACCTGCTTCAAAAATACCTCCTCCTGTAGCCAGGAAGCCAAGCCAGCTGCCAGTTTACAAACTTTTGCCTTCACAGAGCAGACTACAGTCCCAGAAGCACGTGAGTTTTACCCCTGGAGATGATATGCCGCGGGTATATTGTGTTGAGGGCACACCAATAAATTTTTCAACGGCTACATCTCTGAGTGATCTCACAATAGAATCACCACCGAATGAGTTGGCCAATGTAGAGAATGTGGGTTCTGGGGTAGACTCAGTGGAATTTGAAAAGAGAGATACCATTCCCACAGAAGGCCGAAGCACAGATGAGTCTCAGAGAGCAAAAAGCTTGACTGTTACTGCTGCAGGACTGGAAGATGAAAAAACAGAAGAGGGTGATATTCTAGCTGAGTGTATTAACTCAGCTATGCCAAAAGGAAAAAGTCACAAGCCTTTCAGAGTGAAGAAGATAATGGATCAAATTCAGCAAGCATCTTCAGTTCTAAGTAACAAAAATCAATCGGGAGGAGAGAAAAAGAAGCCAACATCACCCGTAAAGCCTGCTCCCCAAAACAATGAGTACAGAGCACGAATAAGAAAAAACACAGAGCCTAAAAGCAACATTAATAATGAAAGGAGCTATTCAGAAAACAGAGACACAAAGAAACATCTTAAAAATAATTCAAGAGATTTTAATGACAAACTTCCAAATAACGAAGAGCGAGTAAGAGGAAGCTTTGCATTTGATTCCCCTCATCATTACACACCTATTGAGGGAACTCCATACTGTTTTTCACGGAATGATTCCCTCAGTTCTTTAGATTTTGATGATGATGATGTTGACCTTTCAAGGGAAAAAGCAGAATTAAGAAAAGGAAAAGAAGCAAAGGAAATGGAAACCAAAGACTGTACGAATCCTGAGCAGTCTTCAAATCAGCAACCCAGTAATAGGCCACAAGTCTGTCAAAAACACCCAGCAGGCAGAAGCCAGCCTAAAACTTTCTCTCAGTCAGCTAAAGATATTCCAGACAGAGGAGCAGCTACAGATGAGAAAATGCAGAATTTTGCCATCGAAAACACACCTGTTTGTTTTTCTCGCAATTCATCTCTTAGTTCCCTCAGTGACATTGATCAGGAAAACAACAACAAAGAAAGCGAGCCTGCAAAACGAAATGAGGGTCCTGATTCCCAGGTAGAATCAAGTAGACCTCAGACTTCTGGTTATGCACCAAAGTCGTTTCACGTTGAAGATACACCCGTGTGTTTCTCTAGAAACAGCTCCCTGAGTTCTCTTAGTATTGACTCAGAAGATGATCTTTTGCAGGAATGTCTTTTGCAAGAATGCATTAGTTCTGCTATGCCTAAAAAGAAAAAGCCTTCAAGAGTAAAGAGTGAAGGTGAAAAACATAATTCCAGAAATATGGGTGGTATACTGGCAGAAGATTTAACACTAGATTTGAGAGATATCCAGAGGCCAGAGTCGGAACATGGTTTCTCACCTGATTCTGAGAATTTTGATTGGAAAGCTATCCAAGAAGGTGCAAATTCTATAGTTAGTAGCTTGCATCAAGCTGCAGCAGCTGCATCACTGTCTAGACAAGCTTCATCAGACTCTGATTCTATCCTTTCATTAAAATCTGGTATTTCTCTAGGGTCACCATTTCATCTTACCCCAGACCAAGAAGAAAAGCCTTTTACTAATAATAAAGGTCCAAGAATTCTTAAGCCTGGGGAGAAGAGCACATTGGAATCTAAAAAAGTAGAATCTGAAAATAAGGGGATTAAAGGAGGGAAAAAAGTATATAAAAGTATAATTACAGGAAAAGCTCGCTCCAATTCAGAAGTTTCGGGCCAGCTGAAGCAACTACAACAAACAACTATGCCTTCAATTTCACGTGGTAGGACAATGATTCATATTCCAGGAGTTCGAAATAGTTCCTCAAGTACTAGTCCTGTTTCCAAGAAAGGTCCTCCAGTGAAAAACACAAGCTCCAAGAGTCCAAGTGAAGGCCAAAGTTGCACCAGTTCTCCAAGAGGAATCAAGTCATCAGTGAAATCTGAGCCAGCTTCTGTAACAAGGCAACCCTCCCAACAGGGTGGATCGAGTAAAGGACCTTCTCGATCAGGGTCTAGAGACTCCACTCCTTCCAGGCCTCAACAGCAGCCATTAAGCAGACCTCTGCAGTCTCCAGGTCGAAACTCAATTTCCCCAGGAAGAAACGGTATAAGCCCTCCCAACAAACTGTCTCAGTTGCCCAGGACATCATCTCCCAGTACAGCTTCAACTAAATCTTCAAGTTCAGGAAGGGTGTCTTACACCTCGCCGGGCAGGCAGATGAGCCAGCAAAACCTTACAAAGCAAACTGCCTTACCTAAGAGTAACAGTGGCATTCCTAGAAGTGAGTCTGCCTCAAAAGGATTAAACCAGATTCTCAGTAGTGGGGGATCCAACAAAAAGACTGACCTGTCCAGAATGTCATCCACAAAATCTAGCGGAAGCGAATCTGACAGATCTGAGAGACCTGTTCTGGTTCGTCAGTCAACTTTTATTAAAGAAGCTCCGAGTCCAACTCTAAGACGGAAATTAGAAGAGTCGGCTTCATTTGAATCTCTTTCCCCTTCCAGGCCAGATTCTCCCACTAGATCCCAGATACAGACACCAGTTTTAAGTCCATCTCTTCCTGATATGTCTTTATCCACTCATTCAACTGCACAGACTAGTGGTTGGCGAAAATTACCCCCTAATCTGAGCCCTTCAGCAGAATATGATGGGAGACCCCTGAAACGTCATGATATAGCTCGTTCTCATTCCGAGAGTCCATCTAGATTGCCCATCAATAGGTCAGGAACGTGGAAACGTGAGCATAGTAAGCATTCCTCATCGCTTCCTCGTGTCAGCACTTGGCGAAGAACTGGGAGCTCTTCCTCAATTCTGTCAGCTTCTTCTGAATCCAGTGAAAAGGCAAAAAGTGAAGATGAAAAGCAACATGGAAGTTCTGTGTCTGGACCTAAGCAAAGTAAAGAAAGTCAAGCACCAACAAAAGGTACTTGGAGAAAAATAAAAGAAAACGAAATTACTCAAATAATGAATGATCCTCAGAATTCTTCCTCAGATGCAACAAACGGCTCTGATTCCAAAACTCTAATTTATCAGATGGCACCAGCTGTCTCTAAGACAGAGGATGTGTGGGTGAGGATAGAAGACTGCCCAATTAATAATCCTCGATCTGGAAGGTCTCCAACTGGAAATACTCCCCCTGTTATTGACAGTGTTCCAGAGAAAGGGGGTGTGAATAGTAAAGATTCTAAAGACAGTCAAGAAAAACAAAATGCAGGGAATGGAAATGTTCCTGCTCGTACCACTGGTTTAGAAAGTCGTCTGAACTCATTTATTCAAATAGACAGTCCAGACAAGAAAGGAACTGAAGCAAAACCTGTGCAGAATAATGCTGTACCTGCACCAGAAAATAATGAGAGTACCGTTAGTGAGCGTACGCCGTTCAGCTCCAGCAGCTCCAGCAAACACAGCTCCCCCAGTGGCGCCGTTGCAGCAAGGGTGACTCCCTTCAACTACAATCCAAGCCCCAGGAAAAGCAGCGCGGACAACAGTTCTACCCGGCCATCACAAATACCCACACCAGTAAGTAACAGCACCAAGAAGCGCGACTCGAAGACGGAAAACACAGACTCCAGCGGAACCCAGAGCCCCAAGCGCCACTCAGGCTCTTACCTGGTGACTTCTGTTTAAATATATATATATTAAAAAAAAAAAAAGTAAAACTGATGTATTATTTACAGCAGCTATTGAGAAAAAAAAAGTTTCACATGAAACTTTAAGTCTGGGGATTGGTTTTGTCTGTTGTTTTTATTTTTTGTAAATAGGTTTGATTCTTGTTAGAGGGTCCTTGTTCTGGAAGCCATATTTGATAGTATACTTTGTCTTCACTGGTAATATTTTGGAGGGATACTTGATTGACAGCTTGGAGTAAAATTGCTAATGCAATTGTATTTGTACAGTATGTTTAACATGTATTTAATTAGCATCCCATCTCGTAATTCTTTAAATATTGCTTGTGTTGAAATCATGAACATTACAGCTAAAGATCATCTAGTCATATTGCTTATCAATCATTTCTAGATTACAGACTGACTAAACTACATCAGGGAAGAATTGGTATTATTTATGCAAAAAAATAAAAAACCTCTAGTTTTAGTATTTGTGAGTCCATCTAACCCAATAATTAATCATGTGGCTGTGAAATTCACAGTGATATGGTTTCTGCGGAACAAGCTTTCCTAGCCTGCTTTTCTGCATGAATGGAACTGATGGTTCATTTTCTGAAGTAATGATTAACATTTCTGTGGTCACATAATGTGCATAGATAGCTATGGTGTAACAATTTACACTTTTTTTGTGCTCTGCATCAAAAGGAAAACTGTGTAACTGTAAAACCTTGAACAAAATTATTTTACCTGAACTAGACTTTATCTTAAAGTAGGTAGAATTTTTTTTGCTATGCTGTAACTTGTTGTATATTCTGGTATTTGAGGTGAGATGGCTGCTCTTTTATTAACGAGACATGAGTGATGTCTCAACAGAGACTAAAATGAACATTTCAGAATAAATTATTACTATATGTAAATCGTGTGTGTTACTTCTGCATTACATAAAGAGATGCTATTTTATTTTGAGATGTCACCTTACAATGTGTAGTAATAGGCACTTACACTTAAGGCCTGGTCCAGCAGAATCTTGCACCTCTACGATTCACCCTTCTTTATCACTGACATTGGCTGTTGTAGGATGCTGGTAACAGTTGCAGGATCAGGCCGTAGGTCTTCTGTACTGTATTTGTAATTGAGACGGTTTCACACATCTCAGGTGCATAACAAGGCTAAAGGCAGGGTATTTCCAGAGGTCAAGCAGTATAATGGTTTTCATGACTGCAAGTCTGAAACAATATTGTATGTACAAAAGTAATATTTATAAAACAAGATTTTTTAGAATTGGGAGAAATAATGTAGAATGTGAAATAGTGACTATAAGATGAAATTTTAATTCTATTTGAAATCTTCATCCGTTTTTTAATTTATTTTTTAAAAATAGTTGAGTTAAAAATATGGCAAAAAACCCATGATAAAAAATCTGTTACTATAGTAGAACAATTCTATACACAAACCAGGACATTTGCTGCCTCGAGCCTTTTTGATGTGAATGTGGTTTGTGCTTAAAAGAGGAGTCTGTGCTTAAAATATATGTATGTGGTCTGAATTTAGATGAGGTTTGTTTTAAACTAGAAACACTTATAAAAGAATATAGTAACCCTTGTGTGTATGATTGAACAAACCACGATATAGCATTTCAGTTTGTTATTTATCTCGACTATTATGAAGTTAGCATTCTAAATAACTGGTATTTAGGATTCAAAATGCCCTGATTTCAGGATTCCCTGAAATAGAGCAGTTTAATTTTATGGTAGCATTAATGCAGTTAGAGTGTACCACATCTGTGGCTACTGTACTTCATTTGACATTGGAATTAATCTATTTTTACCTTAAATTCTGCATATGAAATGAGATACTATCAACAAAAGTCAACTAAGATTAATCTAAAAGACAACACCAAATATCATTTTGGAATAAATAGTATCTTATTTCCTCATTTATACTTTATCTCCCATCAAATTTGCTTATGGACATGCAATAGTTTTTATCATCTAGTGAATCTGTTAGCGAGCAGCATTCCTCTTTTAATGTATTTGCATATATTAGTCATCACAGAAACTTTAATGAATGCTATTGACCTTTTAAACATGAAGAATTAGAGATGGAGAAAATTGTGATTTGTTCAGAGTCAGGACTTCCTACTCAAGTAGAATATAGAACTCCATCCTTATGTTTAAAATGCAAGATTATCTTTCATATAAATTGGTATTTTTGTGTGTGTTAGGCTTTCAGCTTTTATTATGTAGGTATAATGTGTAATCTAGGATGGTCAGTTGTCATCAGCTTTGCATATAGATCCTGCTAGATGTTTAAAGTTATACTGAATCCAAATAAAGAAGTTCTGACTACATTTTTATAATTGAGCAAGGAAAAAAATAAGGGGACAAAATAATACATAGCTGTATGTATTGTGCACTAAAATGTCTTTGGAAATTATAGTGGCCTCTCTAGATAATCTTGGTAGTGTTGGGGATATTTCAAGATCATTATAATTGGGAAGTTTCTCTTAATATCCTTACAACTAGCTTATATTTATAGCAAAAATTATGTAAGATAAACTTCTCAACTGTAAGGGTAGTAAAATACTGAAATATACTTCCCATGGGAGTTGTTAACTTTCCATTATAGAAGTTCTAAGAAGAGGTTTAGCAAACATCTCTTAGGGATGGGGATTTAGTGTATTTCATACTGCCTCTGTGCAGATGGGCTTAGGTGACCTGTAGAAATCCCTTCCAGACTTACATTTTTCTGATTATACATCTAAAATGTTCAATATCCATTAAAATACCTTATAGCTTATTTAAAGATATCCATGATGTTTGATTTATGTTAGCAATTAGGATACAAAGATACGTTTTAACTATAAAAATGAATGCCAGAAATAAAATCCATCTCCCACATATATGTTTTAAAGACATTTTTCATTTTTATGGTTTAATAGCATTATATAGACTAATGATAGCCAGGTTTGGTTTACACTGCTAAAGACCTGCACTTGGCTGCTTGTTTTTATTTCTATGAGTCACCACAGTAAGTAACAGGACATTATTTATATCAAGCCAAAAAGAAGAAAAATAAGGATGTATGGGAACCAAGAGTCATTTCACTGCCCTTTTACTATGCATTACCATTCTTTCCCCGGACTGTTGTGGTTTTGTGATTTTGCTTGCAGACCTGTAGTTGTCTTTGAATTAGCTTACTATTTCCAGTGCATATCAAACTAGTACCTGAAAATTATTTTACTCTAAAAATATTCACAGTGATGGTTTCAGACTGACTTACAGCTTTGTTCTCTTGATGTGAAAGTGGAAACATGACCACCTTGCAAGTCCTAATGCATTTTCTTAAATATATATTAGTTTTAGTTTCTCAGTGAAAGGTACATGTGTACCACAGGTAAGGTTACTGCTCAGTTTCTGTTGAAGTTCTTCTTCTGATTAAAGGTTGCAAGCTTTAAAAGGGAACTAATCTATTTATATTTTTCATTTGAAATTCTCTATCATTTCCCCTGAAAGCTTGAAGATAATTCTCAAAACTCTTGGTCAAAGATGCCAGCTTAAGAATCAAAAGCCTCAACAGGCTTTCCTGACCTGACTGGAATACTGTTTCAAACAAGGCTTGTCTTCAAAGTGCAGCCTTAGCTTTACGCTGAGATCTTCCATGTGCCTAAGTATCTGCTACTGCTTTGGGGAAGTTCAACACTGTGTCTAGCACAAAGAGGAGAAAAGGAAAGATTTCAGACATTCTCAGGCATTCAAAAAAAAAAAAAAGGGAGAACAAAAGTTGTCCACAAATTAATGAGATCTTATTTTGAAACTATGCAAGTGGACTGTGAACACACCAAATTTTTATCTGCTAATCTGACAGCTGAAATCTTTGTTTTTGGAACCTCCCCCCCTCCCCAATAAAGACAAGGCAAGTGGCCTTTCCCATGGGCCTGGCTATGCAAATCTCAGGAAGGGGAGGCTAGTGATGGGAGAGCTGGGGTGGCTTCCTGTGGTGGATGGAGGTGCCACCCACAGACAGACCATTGCGTGCAATTTCAGCCTGACACGCATGGTTCAGAACTTCGCCCTAAGTTTTGATACAGCAAAAGGAAATTTCAGCAAAACTTCCGCAAAAGCAAGATTTGGGGCTCTTTGATTGTTTTTTCACTCTGAATTTCTGCCTAATAGCCCCCTAGCACATTGCATTTAAATATATAATGTTCCAGAAAACACTATTTTCCTGGAAACACTTAAGTGTCAATAATCTACAGTTTGTGCTTGTGGAAGAGAGATTTTTTTCATCAACAACCTTCCCAAAAATCTTTTTTCTGTCATAAACAAATGTCCAGGTAACGGTTTTAAAATATTCAATGTTAATGCCGTAGATCCGTCCATAAATATATTTACTATATATATAGGGATGATCTGGAAAGTGCTTAGGTGGTCTCTTACAAACTCTTGAATGATCTTCTTGCTAGATGCCTTCCAAACTGTACTTTTCTCACCTTGCTCTCTTACTAAATACCGGGAACCTCTATAAGAGTGTCTCTAATGTTCTTCCACCTACGCATAACCTCATTTATCTTCTGTAATGCTTTGCAAAATTTAATCTGCCGATCGGACATAGGTGGTCTTGTTGAGATGTGTGCTCTGGATGAAGCTGTCAGTCAGTAAGAACCATGACTTTCTCCACATGCTCAAAACCCTGAGGATTTTTTTTTCCCAGATCACCCGAACATATTCACCTTTTGGTCCCACAGCCATGTCTTCTACACTTTTAAGTAAAAGCATAAAAATCTCCTTCTTTCATTTCAAATCACATTAAAAAAAACTTCATTCCAGCTTCATATTTTCCTGTATGCAGAATAACAGATGATATCTGTAAATGTGTGTATAGAGAATGTTGATGTCGTTAAGGTTGAGTTCTTAGAGCGATAAGTTGGCTGATTGTGTGTTGTGTTTGGTTACTTAAAGTGCAAGGGGATCCAGTGTGGGACTGAAGGAGCTTAAGAGTTCACAACAGTATCAACTGTTACCGGTTCATAACAGGTACCGTAACAGTTCTTAACAGGTATCAGAATGAACTGTCAACATCTTGATGAATTCAAAGGATGTAAATAATACCTCACTTCCAGTCTACCAGCTATGCTGTTTGCTTACAGGAGGACTAGGTAATGCCTCCCTGGGATAGATTTGTAAGAGATCTATTCCTCTTGAGTTTTCCAAATGGTTCTGGCTTTATGTATTCACAAAGCGCTGCCACTGTGAGACTTGAGAAGAGCCTTCTAATGTTGCTCTATGTGGAAACATACTTTGCTTGAGTGACTGTGGCAAATATCATGGAGAGGGGGTGTGTTCACTCCAGGAAACACTCTTATGTCCAGAGTATGAGCCCAAGGCTGATTTTCTCTTATGCCCTACTTTTTAGTGGGATTTAATATGCATAGAGCTTGTGCTGGTTCACTGCAAAAAATCCTCATCCTTTGAGATCGGATGCATTTTCCCACCTGTAAATGTTGTTTCTTAACAAACTCAGCCCACAATTATCTTTCCTTCAGTTTTGTTGTTTGCTTCTGCCTGAGATGCATTACTGTTTATATCCTAACTCTGTAATTAATTCTTCCTTCAACTATTCTAATGTATTTTGTTTCACAGTATATTAATTCTGATTTTAGGCTTGCTATGCATAACTTACTACTTGCAATGTTACATAAAATTTCCTCTTGATTGCACCTTGTCAGACTGGAATTCTTTTCTTGGCTGCTACTACAAGTTAATTGTTTGCTGTATTACACATTTAATTTAAAAGGAAGTCACAGTTAAGGCACTTAGACAATGGCATAGCTTATCAGAACTAATGCCTTGAAAGCATTCAATTTGATTTTGTTGGTAGTAACATTTCATATAAATAAAAATGGGAAGTAAGTTCAGAGTCATAGAATTTACCAGTAAAGCTCTATTTTTTTTGCATGTTTCATTTTAAAATAAATTCCCCAGAACAAAACCCATAATGATTTGATATGACATACAGAATACATTCCAACATTCTCCAATATATAACATATTCTAGTAATGTGATTCCATAATCACAGAATCACAGAATGGTTGAGGTTGGAAGGGACCTCTAGAGACCATCTGGTCCAACCCCCCCGCACACACAGGGTCACCTAGAGCACGTGGCACAGGGTGGCATCCAGGCGGGTTTGAAGATCTCCAGAGTAGGAGAGTCCACAGCCTCTCTGGGCAGCCTGTTCCAGGGCTCTGGCACTTTCCTCTGTTACGTACTAGAGGGACTCAGTTAACTCCCAATTTTTGTTTTCCATAATTAATCAATTCTTTAGACTCTGATTAGAGACTAGTAAAGAACCTGGATTAGTTGAATTTCCAGCACACAAGACACACATTTATGCACACAGTACACATGCATATTTTGCACCTCTCTGCTCACTTCAGGCTTTAACATACAGTTAGATCAGAAGCATTTAAACTAAAAAGGATGAACTGTTGCTGAGTTAGCAATATATCCTGTGTTCTCTAGTAATCATAGTTTAGAAAATGACTTATTTTAAGCTTAATTACTGGTTGGCTGTTTTGGAACTTTGGTACTTTACTTTTGAAGTTTTCTAGCGAAAAAAAAAAGAATCGACTTATAAATTAAAAAAAAATCCTTAAAAGCAATTCAAAAAAAAAAAAAAAAAACAGATAACATTTCATAGCTGGAATATAGGGTAGGAAAAAGGCATTATCCTATCACCTGCAGTTTAAGGATCAATAAAACTGGGATATTTTAAGTTTTTACATTTAATACCTATAAAATGAAGGAAGCTTGTGCTTAATTCTGTCCCTCTTCTAAAATCCTTAAAATCCTCCGTAGCATATGTGGGGAAAACTTGGGGTGGGCTGTGATATACAATAAACAGAATTCAGATTGTGCATCATAGATTGCTACTGAGGTCTGTGGTGGCATCTACTTTTTTTTTCCACTGGGTAACGAAATAAGGTTGTCACCTTTATTCTTAAAATACTGGAATAGCTGAGTATTGTGATCGGTTATTTGACACTATTTAAGCATTTAAAGCCATTTTGAAGCCTTTCAGACAGAAATCCCCTGGATAGGAGTTTAGTGCAAAGAGTGTATTATCGTGTCAGACAGGGACACAGATGATTGATAGTTTCTTTTGGTCTAAAAAAACGGACTTTGCACAGTTGCAACTTCACACAGCTGTCAGCTGTTCCACAAGAGAAAAAAAAAAAAAAAAAAAAAAGGCAAGGCCAAGGAACAACTGGATGTGAAACTGAGGCTTATATATGTCCCAGTCACACATTCTTTGCAAATAGCAAGGGATTAGGGATGGGTATAAATCCTTGTTTGCTTTATTTGCATTTTCCCTGTTCCTGTGTTGCCAGCTAAATAGAGGCTGGCTAGAAGCTTCTGGCAATGGTGCATGCTAGACTTTCCCCATACCTCAGAGAAATACTGTACATGGTGCCTGTCTGCAGTATTTTCTGAATTACTCCATGCAAGCCAAGGGTTGTCTCTAGGTAAGATATTATAGAAGACTTTCAGTTCTGCTCCTTGAGTACTGTTTCAAGGCAGCTACGGGACTGCTGCTGTTACAATGCAGCAGTTAATTACATTGAAACAAGCAAGCTCTAGATAGCTTTAGAAATCTTGTGGATGTTTATGTCTTTTTAAGGAGGCGTGTGTCACCGTGATGATTTCAAGGATTCTACCGTACTTATGAGCAGAAGGGACGTTTCTGCTGAGTACCTAGGAGAGGAGATGGTGCGATAGTCTGTTAAAGTGGAGGCTAGCCACGATGGGCTGTTTCTCCTGAGACCTCCTAAGGTAAAAGACAAGATTTTGACTAAGAGAGAACAGTGTAGTCCATGGAGCTGAAATAATCACTCCTTTGAGGAAAGTGGTGTGCATAGCATTCTAAAAGTACAATATACCAAGACATTATGATTCAATCAGCATGAAGAGTTTCCATTTAAATGGCTTATTTTATTTCCATTAATTTTCCTTATGCAAAAAGATACAGGGTTTTTTTTTTGAATCCTTGCTTATACAGACTGCTTATAGAGAAATCCTTCTCTGTTCAACCCTTCCTTTCATTATCTATTGAGCCAACCAAGATGTTACGCTGCATCCCTTTCATTTGTCCTGCACTGTATCAGCAGTCTACTACAGAGATTTGCACCAATCTAGCTTAAAATATACCTTCTCCTGAATGCCAATGATCTGTTTTTTTAACATACAGATTTCCAGTGTATTTATACAGTGTAACACCAGGTCAGAGTGAACTGAACACCTAAGCTGAATCTCAAAGAACTTATTCCTGTACATGATACTTGCAGTAACACGTACAAGTATTTGTTTTGGCTCAGCCCGGAGGCATTTGCTCAGGCAGCCACTTTCAGTTAGGGCATCTGGACTTTCCCAGGTGAAAAGTACCGTCTTGTACCACAACCACAGCTGAATTTCTGTTTCATAATTTTACAGGCCCTTGAAGATACTTTTTCTTCATTTTTTCCCATCACAGTGATGGAGTTTGACCGAGCGCGCCTTACTCACTGCGATGTCCTTTTGGGAGAACTCTGTCTGTCTGAAATGCACATGCTCCACTGTTCATTCCCTGCTGTTTCCACTTGTACGGCCTAGTTAGGACAAATGGAATGAAGTTATATGCAGCTTTCAGAAACCAGTGTCCCTGGTATTAAACAAAGGCATTATTTGGAATTGTGAAATTTTGCTTCCCACATACGTGGTTCTTACACCCAAGAGCAATTACACCTAATCTCCACATTGCTCTGAATGTTTGAGCTGTCAGGTTTGGCTTAATTACTGCATTTCTGGTGTCAGGGACAATAGATATTTGGAAAGTGCATGCTGCTTTCATATACCCGAGTTATTGTGTGTTGTGACCTACTTATGTCTCTGAATTCTTCAGGCTGCAAACACGTAGAATTTAAGTTTAAAATAAATGTCTTGTGACATGACAACAAATATAGCGGCTAAGTGCTTTATACTCAATGTGACTGTTTTATAAGGATGGTAGGGATTAAACTGACATGTTTGTACTTAATGCTTCATTTTAGGCATGTTAGTTTCAAGATATTGTGAATTCCAGCACCAAGACGCAGTATGTAATAACAGGATCTACAGAAAAGAAGACATGCTTCCCTTGCTGTGGTCAGCCATGAATGCTATATAATTCAATCTGTAACTCCACAAACTCAATTCTCAACAATTATTTTTATTTCTTTCCATCTGAAATAGATACGAAATATTCTTTACATCATCAGCACAAATACTCATCTTGCCTATGCAGCCTTTGCGTTACATTAACATAAGTTTATTTTAAAAGAAGAATCATTAAGAAACTGCATTAGCTCGTACAAAGGGAAAAATACAGTCACCAAATAGAGCAGCATCAAACAAATACATAAAAGCTTTCTCAAGATCCTGAACTAAGTGGGCAGGCTGAGAGCAAACTTAATATGCAGGAACAGTACCAGGCCAAATATCGTATTGCAATATTTGCATGAGCCAAACACTGTACTGCAGTACAGCATGTGCCAAACTGCAGCTGTGTTTGCTGCCACTTTCAGTGTGACTTCACAGCAGTGCTTCTCAGTCTGCAGTCTAGTAGCAGTCTGTTACATACCAGAAAGTGGTACATACAAACTGAGACATTTGAAATGTTGCAAAAATCTAAGGAAAAAATGGCACAATGGAGAAGTAACTTTTAGTATTTATTAGGTCTTAGCCTAATTTTTATTAATGGTATTTGAAACAGTGGCAGTATCTTTTTTTTTTTTCCCTTAAAAGCATTAGGAAGTTATTTATTTAAACTCTGCTAGAATATTGTTTTTCAAAAACAGATCTAGCTTTGTTCAAGACCAGGTTATGAATATAATAACATGGTTTAGTGATTAGCACGTTTCATTTAAACATCAGACTAGAAGTGTGCTGTGCTCAGTAAGGGTATTAGGACACTATAACGTAGTCTAGTCTGTCTGTGGCGCCACGGAGGGCGAGACGCTGTGAACAAAACTCTTGTAAAACCCAGCTTTTCAGTAAAACCCAGCTGGTGAGCACCAGCACAAGGCCGCAGCCTGGCACTGCAGGCTCGCAGAGCCCGCGTGCGGGCAGCAAACATGGGCAAATGGCGCTGCCTGACCACCTGCCCTCCTGCTGGCCTCCTGCTAACGCTGGTGGTTTGGGGGGTGACTCCGCAGAAGCCCCACAGCAGGCGCCTTGTGTGTATGGCACCAAGACTTGAAGGAAGGGTATTGTGCTAAACCGCGTTGATAATTCCTTACCAAGCTAACAAGATGAGAATCTTTTGCTGCTATAAATTAACAACAAAAAAAAAGGCCATTAATTACCACTTAAAGAGGAATGCTTTTCTTCACAGCATCTGACAGCATTGCTTAAAAAGCATGTGCCTGTCCATTCTTCAGCCGTGCAAAATGCTCTGCAACTTCACTAGGCTGATTCTCCATTAACAGCACTGCTAAAGCAGCCAGTTATTCTGTGCTTTTTTTGTGTTTCTCAAGTAGGTTTTCCACACATTTTAGTGTCAAAAGGAATTCTTTCAGTTCTGATGCCATCACAGGTCTCAAAATCATAATTTAGAGGCTATAATTTCACTTAAAAATTCTTCTATATTTTTGTAGAATAATGGCATAGTGAATTATGACATCTATGCATCAGAAAATATCAATACCATGATATTGTATAAAAAGCTTCCTTCATATTTTCACTCAGCTCAGTTTATGTAACTTTTTGCATCATCAGCATATCTTTCTAAAGAGGTACCAATGCATGGTCTGCTCTCACCTAGCTGCAATCACATTTTTGAAAGCTGCTCTGTAGCAGTTTGAACAGTATGTTCATGTCTGGCTTAATGAGAGCAAAGTGGGAACACAAGAAGACAACAGAACTGCCTTCCGTTCAAAAGAATCAGTGGCCCAAATAACTTGTGTCTGGGTGCTAAATGCCACCTTGATTCTTCCTGAAACACTTCACAACTCTTTCCAGTTTTCATGGACTGTCCTTAAAGCTCTTTCCTGGAACTTCCATTGTGTTGTGGCAGGTCTCTGCCTCCTCATATTTGGTACTTCATGCTTTATTGAAGAGGGGGAAAAATAATAACAATTCAGATAAAAAAAAAAGGGCAAAAGTACTTTCAGTTGTGTGCCCTGGAGCATAGCTGCTGAATGAAGAGATTTAATTGGAGAATGTAGCATTGCACAAAATGTACTCTGTGAGTTCATCTTTCATTAGGGCTTGTTCTCCATTCAGTCCACCCATCATCACTGCTGCACTGTCCTACGAGCAGCAACTCTGTGCACTTTGTGTTCATGAAGGACAGAGCTGATTGCTGCTGCCAAGCCTCTGGGTGGTTTTTGCCTACTGGGACTCCACCAAACATTCAACAGGAACATCACCCTCTGGCAGACAGCATAATATTGTTACTGTGTTCACAATATATAGCATTTATTTTGACAGCTTTGACTGAAACATAAGTTTGCTCTTTGATTGCCACCCTTGATATGATCTCTGTAAACTCTGTATGGCAAAATAGCTCATTCAGGATTGAAGTGTCCCGAAATGCTGGCAAGTTATCACAAAGATTTTTTAGTGCAGGATCATTCTCACATGACATTTAAGGTATTGATCAAGAAGTTCTTGTCTTCAAAGATCTGGTTCACTTGTCATGTCCTTGGATACCTGGGCTACACGAGCCACTGCCTTAGCACTGAAATGATCTTTGGTATGTCCCATTCCTATGAACGTTCCCGTGGTGCCACAGATTTCCACACTGACGTGCATGAACACCATTGGCCTTTCCTGGAAGTTGTGGTGCTCTTCATGGTCTCCAGGTCCCTTCACCCTGACCTGCTCCACAGCATCCCCCCAAGGCCGCACGCACCAAGCAGTGGGCGTCCCGGAGCAGCCGGGCGCCATTTTCAGCGCAGCCTGAAAATGCGACCGGCGGGGCCCCCCG
>NW_010577106.1:759132-783132 GCF_000705375.1 Tinamus guttatus | reverse complement strand
CGGGCGCGAGGGTGACGCGCCGTGGGCTCGTTTGCGCTGTCGTGTTTGTGTTTGGGTGGAGGGTTGCGTTTACTTTTAAGCTCTTCGTTTGAGAGAGGTTTTCACTGCCTCTGCCCTGTTTCCGTATATAAAAAGGAACCAAGGTTCTCGACACCGCGTACGAGGTGCCGGCGTTTTGGAGAGCTGTGTTTTGTTGTTAGTGGCTTCATATTGAATTTAATGTAGCTGAAATGCTTGGTCATGCCAAGCGCTTTCTGCAGTGTCTGAGCAGAGCTCGGTTTTCCCGGGCCGCGTAGAGATGTGCAGCCCCGTGGTGCGCAGCTGCTCGAGGCACACAGCCCCGCCGTGACGGCGTGTGGAGAAGGCTCAGCCTGGACGAAGGGCCTGGGGAGACTATTACTGCCCATTTATCCTGTGATACAGGAAGTGAGAATGTAGCCTTTCCTGGCGCTGCAGTGTTGCACAACCGTCTCATTTAAATCTCTCCTCTCTCTCTCTCAGAGAGAGAAAAAAAAAAAAAACAGAAAAAAAGTAAACTGAGGAGACATCATTGCAGTGTGTTGGTGGCTGTGGATTTCAGTAATGAGATTGTTTTATTTGTGCAGATGTCTGCCACTTACGTAAAATCAATAGCTACCTTATAAAAAGAGTTGTAATTAGAGGAGAAAATATTGTTGGGAAGGTGTTTGGGAACAGGAGACTATTGAGAGTTGAGATGACCGAGGCTAATTTCAGCAAGAGATGTTTACTCAAGGTACACTTTTCCAGTGAGGTAGACTTTCAGTGAAGCAGACTCCCTGAGATGCCACCTTTTAACCCTCATCAGTGACTCTTATCAGTCTCCAGCTCCCTGAATACCAGTCTACTCCAGATAATTTGCTCAATTTCTGCTTCCTTAGTTTCTGATGTGCTAGCATGTTTGCCTGATGAGAAGTAAAAGTGAAGTTCTGTCACTTTTGGCCTTACATGTGCATAAAAATGGTTGAGTCTCTTGACAAAATCTTGGTTTTAGCAAGTCTCTTAAGCATAGTTTTTCAGAAGCTTTGTAACTTGTCTGAGTTTGGATAGTTTTTTTATGGGGAGAATAGGGAGCAAGGGAAACGGAGAAAATCCGTGATAAAATGACTTTATCAAGAAATTGAAATTAATCAGCAGTGAGGGTATTAGAACTTTTCAGCAAGACTTCTGTAATTCTGAGCTTCTGAGTGCAATGCATGTATTAGATTTTATTTTTTTGGGATGCTGTAGGTCAAACATGCTCTTTCAACCTCGTTTTCCCTGCCCCCCCCTCCCCAAAAAAAAGCCTAGGAGGTAGCTCCTTCCTTTGTCTGCATCTTGCTTCTGAAACTGGTATCTTGCAAAGTCTCTCCGATGGAAATGGGATTTTGCAATGTTTCAAATTAGTCAAGGGAAAAATAACCGGCTGTTCTAAACTGCAGGAGCTCCCATGTTATTGAAATGGGCTGTTTTGTTGTGTTTTTACCATTGATCAAACAAGGAGTTTGTACTGCATACTTAATCTTGCAATGTTTTCTCTTCTAGATTCATCTGCATTTATCCCGCATATCTAAATAACAAGAAGACAATAGCAGAAGGAAGAAGGATACCTATAGACAAAGTAATTTGTGGGTGACAGGGAAATACAATGTCTTTCTTTGCAGTGTACATAGGGAATTGGAAAATAAAGCTAAGTCTCAGACAAAGCTGTTGATCTTCCATTTTGCCTCTCAGCAAACAGTCTGGTACCTGGAAATTTTAAAACACTTGAAGATAGTTTAGTGTCATCATGTGAACTTGTCAGAAGAGCACTGGCTTTAACTTTGTACTTTTATGTGAGCAACCTTTGGCAGGAGATGAAGTACGGAAAGATAATACACTTGATAATCTACTACAGAACTTATGTGAGTGATATAGACAGCAATAGTAAGCTAAAGCTTGTATGATTGGTGATCTGATTTATCAATAAACTGATTTCTTTACTGATAGTAGTAAAAAAAAATCATAAGCAGTGAAATAAGCCTTTTATAGCATAAAAATTCTTTGTTAAAATCCTGTAAAAAAGTGAGATTATTGTATCTATTTCTGGACGCATTAAAAAAAACTACTAAATGTATGTAACACATGCGTTTTAAGTTCTTGACAGTAACAAAGTGACAAAGCACAAAATATGGCTATGTTAAGATAAGTTCCAATGAAGTTGTATTTATGTGAGGGATCTGCTAAAAGTTGTATTTATGGGAGAGACCTGATGTCCTGTTCTTGCAAAACTCCTGTTCTCAGGCATTATTCCTTTCTTTTTTTTTAATTTGGTAGTAGTGTAATAAATGTTGTTTCATTTCGTTTTTTCTTTTCCTTAGGCAATTCTGTTACTTTCTCCCCTGTGCTAAATATTTTTGTTTAATCTCTTCCCTGTTTTCCTTCTGATGTGACATCTCTTCCTTTTTTTTTTTTTTTTTTTTTCTTTTTGATGTATTCTAGACCATAGAAGGGCTCACAAATGACTCTACAGCAGATTTGTCATGGTCTGTGCCTTGTCTTTCCTCATCCACTTTTTCTAGTTGTAGAGTATTGGTAGAAACCTTGAATCAAACTATTACCACATAGGTAACAAAATATTTTAAAATGAGTAACTCTAATGTGTTTCTACAGGCTGTTGAAAATCCAACGTCTACAGAAATCCAGGATGTGTGTGCAGCGGTTGGATTCAATGTACTCGTAGAGGTAATAATAACAAAAAAATTTGATCTCATTTTCTTTCTTTCATTGTCTTTTCTTACAACTAAGGTTAACTTGTAATTGAAAAGCTCTGATCATCAGCCAGAATACTTGTTTTCTTTGAGCAATAACAAGGTACTTAAGTAGATGTTGGAAAACTATATGCAAGGTAAAAATCACATACCTCATAGATAATGATGCCTTAGCCTAGAAAAAATAACTGTACGATATCTATATGTATTTACATACACATTCTCAGAAGACTACACTAGATTCTCCAAAGTTGGTAACGGAGAAAGAAACAGTGAAAACTAATTCTGCAACCTAGAACTATACAAATTAAATCTTAAAAAGTAGCTACTTCTAATGATTAACTTTTGAAAATAATAATAATAGTTTCTCCTTTCATATGACAGAAAAATAAGATGTATCCAAGAGAGTGGAATCGTGATGTGCAGTACAGGGGTAGAGTACGAATTCAGCTCAAACAAGATGATGGCAACCCATGCTTACCTCAGTTTCCAACACGTGAGTAGAGCATCTGTATTAGATGCTTTAACTGTTAGTAAAACAGGATTTTTTTTGTTTTGTTTTGTTTTGTCTTTATTATCATCCTTGCTCAATGAGCTTCAATGAAAAGTTTTGGAAATCAACATCAAAGAAATTCACCTCTTTAAATCAAATACAGTAAAAAAGTGGAATTTTTAAAGTGCGGTTGTTTTTAATCCTTTTTATTTAGTGCTTGGAAAAAAAAGTTTTGGGGAAAGTTGTATCCTGGCTGTAGCGAGCAAACTGACCGTTCATTTTGGGGACAGGGGAGGATGTAATTTTTCAGAATGGGTGTTGGTATTAAAATGGCTAAATTCCACTTTTTTTTTAGGTTACATAACAGGTGACACACTGATAAATTACGCTACTGAGTGTATGCTTATTTCCACAAATTAAAGTGGGAGGGACCCTGAAAATTCATAACTTATTATACAAGAGGACCTATTCCTATTTATTAGTAAACAAGCAAATGTGACAGCTCTTGATATTTTTTTTTCTCTGACAAGTACTCAGAATGTAAAGGGGAAGCAAATATCTGAAGAAATATATATATGAAAGGTGGTGCAAGTAAATTGCTGAATTTAGAATGAGTTTAAGAATTCTGTTGGTAAGGTGAATATTTAAAGCTGTGTTTCTTTAGGAAGGCTAGTGTCTCTTCTCCCAAAAGATGCTTGTATCATTTGCCTGGTTATTTTGTGCCAACTACTTTGAAAAGTAGCGGGGAGAGTTCTTGAAAGGGTGTAGATGCTTTGGTCACCTGTTACTCTGATACAGGTAATCCAGGAGGAAATACCTCAGTCTTGATTGCTCTGCAAGACAGATCTTAATGTGGTTTAAATAATGACAGGCTTCTAGAGAGCTGTGATACTTTCAGTCCAGTGCTTAAGAAAATCCAACGAAGGCTTTGCACAATTTTCCAGATGCAAGTGGGAAGTAAAAGAGTATTTTGTATCCACCTTAACAAAAATTTAATCTGGGTCTGAAGACTGTAACCTTCAAAATGATGCAAAGGTTCTTTACCTATGATGTATTCATTGCACACTCTTTATTTTCAGGTAAATCGGTGATGCTGTATGCTGCAGAAACTATTCCCAAACTGAAAACAAGAACACAAAAAATGGGAGCTGGTGAACAAAGTCTTCAGCAGGGAGAGGGAGGCAAGAAAGGCAAAGGGAAGAAAAAGAAATGAGGCTGCAACTGGAATAATCATTACTTAGTATGGATATGGATGGACACTGACTGCAACTTGGAAGTGAAAGATATGGGGGGGAGGGCAGGGGCAAGAAGAGGTGAAGCTGAATAGAACTGCCTGCTTTTTCCAGAACTGGGATGCATGTAACTGCCTCTCTGCTGTGTCACACTGAATCTGTCTGTCTTCACAGCCAAACTGCAAAGCTAACATCCAGTTCTGGAAGTGGAAGAACATAAGCAAATGGGGTGGGTGGGAGAATTACTCTTTCCAGAAGAAATATGCAGTATTATTCAGCTTAAAAAAAAAAAAAACTTATGCAGACTAGATACCAGAGAACTACTTGCCTTCGTACATCATTTCTCTGTGCAGTTAAGTGATTATCTTAATTCTGGATGGTCTCTGTTGCAAGCAGAAAAATGATTCTGTAAGCTTTCCTTGCCAATTATCTTTCACAACTGTCAAGTGTATCAATAAAGGCAACAAGTTAATTTTGAAAAATCTAATCGTAAAATACTTTTGTCTAAAGTGTTAATTTCCCCCCCACAGCCTTATTAAAGATATCTGTCTCCTACATACTGGAGATACATTTTAACATTTTAAGCTAGCTAGGCTGTTCTAGACATCTTGTGATCCAGCAGGGTAAGGATTAACAACTTCATTTGTTTCTGCGCACTTAACAGTTTACATGTGCTGTCTGTGGAGAATCTACCCTTGAAAAAGCACCTAAGCCTGAGGAGCTGATCAAGCCATTCTTCCATGAGTGAATGGAATCCCGGTGGTAGGGAGAGCAGGGAGATCAGATCAGCAAGTAAGTAGACTTGGCCAGAGGCTGCTACTTAGCTGCTTATACTCTACACAATTAGGAAAGTGTTAGCAGCTAGTTGCAATGTGGGATCACATGGCAAGTGTTCAAGTAAGACTGGAGAGTATAGTCAGTCTATAAATGACAATAATTCATCACAGATTTGGGAGCTTCAGGTATTCCTTACCCATCCTGATAGTTTCTCTGAAACTTCATTTTCAGAAAAATGACAGCTGTGTGGAAATTATTTCATAGGCAAGAATAACTCTGCTCCATAGTTTTAAATTGAGGTGGATGGACTCTGTTACAAAGCTATAACAGTTCTGTATAAATGTTGCAAGTCACAGCTATAGGCCATTGGCATTAAAAAATACCGAAGTCAAATCATTTGATATCTGTTTGCAGTGGCCATAAGCTGAACATCCAAAAAAATTGTCTGGCCTATGCTGTACAGATAAAGCAAGAACCATAGTTGCATTGCTTGCTGAGTTACCCAATCAAAGAAATTAAACTAGTGATGTTAAAACATAAGGACCTTAAAAAGAAACCCATAAAGACTTGCCTTTCAAATACAGTATCATCCAATAGAATGGACTTCCCCTAGGTACAGCTGATTTAAAGTATATTGGTGCAATTTTGTTTTCTCTTTTTATTGGTAGTAATTTGTGTGTGTATATATATATACATATATGTTTATAAAAAAAATAAGTCCTAAAGGATTTCTAAGAACTTGAACGCATTTTTTAGGCTCTTTCTCTCTTTTTTGAGAAAGATGACTCGGTTTGTTCAGTACCTAGTATCTGTGGCACTGCAGTTGTGAATATATTGGTGTTCAGATCATTGCTAGTGCTGCCAGGAAAGTATCTTCTGGCATTTTAAATTCAGTGTTAAAAATGAGCCTATAGGACAGTTCCGCATTTCACATAGTCTATTTGGGAACCAGCAGAAATGGAGGCAGGGAGAAGAGTGCTGCAAGAACACTGGAATTCTTGAATTTAATGCCACCAATAGAAAACCACATTTTTCAAAAAATATCTGTTAACAGACATCTCTTTCGGGAGTTTGGTCTTCTCTAGGAATTTACTGCAGCGCAGAGTTGTCCCAGCAGCGCCGAGCAGAACCACGGGCTCCTGAAGGCGGCAGCACTAGCAAAGACCGCGCTGCTGCGTGGGAATTCACCCTGCGGCTCCGAGCGGGGCTGTCTCCATTTTGCCTCTCAGGAAACAGCACGAGCTTCTGCCTTCTTCACCCGAGTGGTTTTGTTTTGTTCTTTTGACCAGATAGCAGCACTTGAAGTGTTTGATGAAAGTCTTTGGGCTGTCAGTATTCTCCTGCAAGCATGCAATTGCAGTAAAACAAAGTGGTAGGTCTGTAAGGTGCATGTTTTGTGGAACACCATTGCCTACAGTAAACACATCTTTCCTAGCGGCTGCTGAATTCAAGGAAGTGCCTCTTCATTTTTTTTTTTTTTTAACTAACTTCACTATTTCATGAGCTCGCATACATAGTCACCTGAGTTTCTTGCGCAGGTATTTCTTAACTATTTATTTTACACATCATGAAGACACATTGAATTATTTGTAAGACTTAATCTCTGTAGTTGTACAACTGAGGATTCCCTTAGCGGTTTTCATGTTACTCCCCAAGTATGTACTGCTTCATCACACAGGATGTAGAATTTCTCTGGAAATAAAAGGCTGAGGTCTACTCTGCTTGCAGAACATACACTGCACAGGAAGTACTTACTTGTCTCTGAATAATCAAAAATATTAGCATGATTATCCCACTAAGATGTGATATAGGACTTTGCTAATGTACTTACTGTATTCCTAGCAGTAGTGGTAACTAACTTAATTGTTTTCCTTTCTCTGTAGTCAGATGCTTGTTGAGCCCAAGTATGCTATTCAACAAAATTCTGTGTAGCAGCATGGCCTAAAATTTGTCATTTACTTTTAAAAACCCCGTTCTTCCTGATGTGCATAAGATTATGATTGGCTGAGTTGGAAATAGAATGAAGATTAATGAATCACCAGTTCCATTATTTTTATAGTTTTTTTTCAGAATATTTGTACAAATTTGCAGAATTATTTGTGTAATTGATTGTAAAAATTTGACAAGACCAAAATGCAAGCTCAAGGAACTTCACATTTGTGAAATTAAAAGTTGTGAGGCTTTAACCTGGCAAGGATTAGTCCACTGCTTACAAAAAAAGTATTTGTATCATCATGGGGGTCTCTACTGCTTTTCTCTGCCTAAGAACTCTTGTTCTGCTTGCCAAATTTGGAAATGTATGGATTAAACTGGAAGAAATGTTCTACTTCAGGCAGAAAGAACTCTATGTAGCCATTCCTATTTATATACTTAATGGAAGATGAGAAAAATTGATAGGAGAGAGAAAAAAAACAGTCTGGAGTATGTGTAGCTTATATTGTTTCCTGCAGACCTTTCTAGGGGAGCCTGCATTCCTGAGATGCGGCCCGCGGTGATGCCGGTAGGTCCGGAGCGCCGTGCTGGCCGGCTGGAACAGCGCTCGCTGCTCAGCTCCGGCCTCCCAGCTGCTCTGCCGAGCCGGGATGCGCTGCAGACGCTACACCGCACACGAGGGCTCGCCACAAAGAGCACGTCTTTGCAACAACCTCTTTTGGAAGTTCCTACGAGTGCCGCAGGAAAGAAGTTCAGGTAGAAAAGTGAGTATCAGTAAAGACACTCTGCCTTTTAAACTCATTACATTTCTCCATGTGTTGAGTTACAGGATTCTCAAGAAATACTGAAGCAATTTAACAGTCGTGTCAGTCTCTTTATTTGTATCCATTTTTATTTAGCAAATCAGCACAGACATTGAGTAGAAGTGTCTATTAACATCGTCCTACAAATGTTGTGAAGACAACTTTGAGAAGAGCACTGATACAAGGGGCCAGCCCAGTGGAGTTACTTGCAGGAAATGCTATCTTGCTCCAGAAAATACTGTTTTTCTTAAGACAGCACAATTAGTACTGCATCTTTACTTTTAACTAAAGTCTTCTCAGGAGTTTCTCAGTCTTTCAGAAAAGAATCACCCTTTTTTGAGGACATGATATGTTTGTTTAGCTCTCAGAATTAAATAGCTGTGAAAGCCCATGAATGTTGTAGATGGTCATTTGTGTTTGCAACAATGCAAACAAAATCAAGTTTATATTAACAACAACTTTCAAACAAGTGATAGTTGTACCCTCAAGAAGAAATCTGATAAGGAGCACAAATTTAGCTGTCAGGTTAAGAAATACTGGGTTTAAATACAGAAGTTGACCTAAAGCCAAACCATCAAGTTCTCTGAGAAATGTAACTGAATGTTTCTCTAACACTTACTTACCTAAAAGTGCTTTTTCTCACTGATAATAGTAAAATTTTAAAGAAATGATGGTTTGTTGGGAATTAAGTTTTGTTTCTGCTACAGATCTGCATAGTTTTGGAAAGTCTCACACCTACCGACAGCTTTTAGAAATGCAGTTTTTGTAACACTTTGTACCTAAACCAAACAGAGCACTAAGTACAAGTACCATTATTTAAGATTATTTATTTTATGAGGTGAAACAAAATTACACTGACCACATACAATTGCTATGCATTTCACTGTTTGTAATACAACATTAGGCTTTTGTAAAGTTCAGTGGGCCAAAGACAGAGGAAGCCAGGACAACAATTGTGAGTCACTCAGAATTTCTACTTGCTCACACCTACACCTTTGCTGTAAACTTTTCTCTTTGCTGTACATCCATTTGTAACAAAAAGGTATAACTGAATAATCATTCAAATGTACATACTGCAGGATTCTTCTTTCAAATAACAAACCAAATATGCTGTAGGACTGAAAATGATGCACAGTGGATCTCCCATGTCCCTGCTGTAGTTGCTCTTTGACCAGCTGTAGGTGCTGTCTGATAAAGTCACGGCTGTGTTTTGCAGCTGGGTGTACAGAGCTTACACTTACAACACTACTATATCTCCTTATAATAGGTGTTTTTCAAATTTAAAACTGATCTGCCAAGTAATAGTGCATGCTTCTTTCTTTTACAGTTCTAGTGCCCAAATCACAGAATTATAGAATCACAGAATGCTTAGGGTTGGAAGGGACCTCTAGAGATCATCTAGTCCAACCCCCTGCACACGCAGGGTCACCTAGAGCACGTGGCACAGGACTGTGTCCAGGCAGGTTTTGAAGATCTCCAGAGAAGGAGACTCTACAGCCTCTCTGGGCAGCCTGTAAAGAGTGAATGTCTAAATATCAACTTGTTGTGGAAGGCCAAAAGTGACTATCCTAACCTAATCAACTGAGGTTAGTGGGTAAAGAAATCACTTTTTATTATATCAAAAATTTAAGCTTAAACTTTCCATATTCTGAATTCAGTTCTATTCCATGAATTGCAAGATGACAGATTAACAAGTTATCTCGCATCTGCACTTGCTGGCCAGGAGCAGATTAAGCAACCAACAAGAGCCTCCCTTTTGTGAGGAAGGGGCAGTGCTGACGCAGAGCTGCTGTCAGCAGAGAGCCAGAAGAGGCTTCAGAACATGCAGGAGCAGGACGAGCTCACAGGGGTCGTGCTGTGAAGCACTGATGTCCGTTGGGGGACTGACATCCAGGGCAGTAACTGTTTCAATGGGCCTTCAGAAGACAGTGCTTGCAACAGCATCACTCCTCAGTGAAAAGTTTGTGTTTTCTAATGTCATCTTACAAGGCACTCTGTTTTCCATTTTAGATGATAACTTCTAGCAAGAAAAGGCCGAGGGTTATACTTTACCCATCTTGTGCTCTCAATTTAATGTATCAGTTTCTGGCAAATTATTTCACATTTATGTAAACTGGATCACATGAATTAAGTTACTCTTTTCTATATTTAGTATCTACCCATTTAAGAATACACACACTGTACCAAACACTGCAAGTTACAATGAAACATGCAACAGTGAATAATTCCTATCAGGCGCCTAGAACAGTTTCATCATTTCATTAATTTCATTAATGGGGAATACATCCATTATGCCACCTCTCAGTAATTCCCTGCATATTCAAGAGAATCCTTTCAGGTTATATTCTCCTCATACAAAATTTTACATTAGCAGACACACCACAGTTAAGAGTAATTACATGCACAAAGAGACAACTAAAGTGCAGAGCATGTGGGACACATACTTTTCATTTATGTTACTGCAGAAGTGATTACTGAAAGATTTCTTCTGCATGAAGATGAATAAAATATTTTCAATAATTTCAGATGCTTACACCCACTGCATTGCTTTTAAATAAAAATGCTTACTTTCTATACAGACATCAGCAAAGTAGTAAGCAAACTGACAACACATTCCTTTAATATCAAAATGTTTCCAAGGCAATATTATTAAAGTTATACCACTATCCCCAGTAACATCAAACTTTATAAAGGAGGTGGTAGGGAAACATTCTTTATCCAGTTAGCAGCTTAAGTGCTCTTCTTCTCCTCACCGAGCAAATTCACCGTTGCTTTCTTGGCTGCAGCAGAGAAAAGAAAAACATTTCATTTTAATGGTCTACAAAGCAAGTGGCCTATACACTGTTCTTGAGCTGCAGAAAAATGTTATCATCCTCTCAAGTTACAAAAGAAACACAATAGCTTTAAAGTTTTTGTACCTGCATGCACACATATATATGAATATTTCCTGTGCACAATATATATGTATGCATACAGAGAGAGGATACTGATAATATCAAATACAAGGCTTTCCAAAAAATAGTGTACTGAACCTACACCATACATGAGGAGCAGCACAATAAACAGCACAGACTGTCTTACTACTGTTTTAAGGAGAAAACAGGTCTAACTCACAGTCCTTAGGACCTCTTTACAATTCACAGGAAGAAGTTATCACGCTGCTGAAACAACGCTCGAATAATACTAACGTGTCTGCGTATGGATAGAATTTCTTAAGAATATATATATATATGCAAATTACTATCTAAAAATAGGAAAGAGCAGTAAGTGATGGAATGAATGTGTGAGATGAAAGAATAGTCTTTAGGACATCTCTTTAACAAGAATGACTCAGTGAGGGTTATACAGCAAAAATTCCAAGAATACCAGAGAAAGGCAGACCACTGCAATGCTGATAAGAAAACCAGCAGGAGGTAAGGTAAAAGGTTAGGTAAGAGGAAATCACACTGCATGTGGTGCCTGGGGAAAGGAGATTTAGGGTGCTCTGAAGTTTCTTCTAAAAAAAAGAACAAAAACAAAAAACCCAAACAAAAAAAACAAACAACAAAAAACACACCTTGAATTTAAATCTTTACTTCAACTACTTAATACAAACCCCCTCCTTGCTCATAAAATTATGATAACATATTACAGAGGCTAAGTATCCAGTTCAGAATGCAAAGAAATAAAAGTAGAAACTAAGCAAGCTTCAGGTTGTGACACAGTTAGGAATCCACCCTGAAAAAATATATTTTTTAAATTTATTTATTTAAAAGTTAGCTCAGAAATTCTTTTATTTCCAGAGCAGGGAAAAGTACAAATACTTACACAGACAGCAAACAATTTTACAGGCTGCTGTTTGTTGCGAATACAAGGTTTTGCATTACAAGGTCTTGGGCAGTTCTTCCATAGTACATAGTATTTTGAGATGGCATTTTAGGAGATGCAAGAATGCGGGGTTTTTTACAGAAGCTGTTTTGCGAGGATATGCTGACCAGTTTATCTATATAGAGTATTTATCTGGATATCTATGTTGGGAAGAGCTAGTTGCCCATTATTCGGTTAATAGCTTGCTTTCATCAAGCGTAACCACAAAATTGACCGCAATCCTCCTTGCTTGGTACTTTCCTCCAAATCTTAATTTCTTCATTAAAGTTTACATTGCATTTTAAAATTCACTTCTTGCATAATTTTCTTCCAGAGATGAAAAATAAGAACTTTAATATTAGGGTTGCAGAGGAGAATACCTTCTGATTGATATCATAGAATCACAGAATGCTTATGGTTGGAAGGGACCTCTAGAGATCATCTAGTCCAACCCCCCTGCACACACAGGGTCACCTAGAGCACGTGGCACAGGGCGGCATCCAGGCGGGTTTTGAAGATCTCCAGAGAAGGAGACTCCACAACCTCTCTGGGCAGCCTGTTCCAGTGCTCTGCCACCCTCACCATTATGAAACTTTTCCTTAAGTTCCTGTGGAACTTTTGGTCCTTCATTTTGTAGCCATTACCTCTAGTCCTATTGGTGGCCACCACTGAAAAGAGGCCAGCACCATCCTCCTCACTCCCTCCCTTGAGGTACTTATAGACACTGATTAGATCCCCTCTCAGCCTTCTCTTCTCCCAGCTGAACAGGCCCAGCTCCCTCAGCCTCTCCTCACAGGGCACGTGCACCAGTCCCCTGACCACCCTTGTACATGAACTGTGAATGTTCTTTGTCTCACCTTCTTTTGTGATGGTGTCTGCAGTTTCTGCAGCCTTGTCCTTCAGGTCTTTCACCACGCTGTCCAGCTGCGCTTCGTGCTTCAGGAAGAAGGGGCGGATAACGCGGTGGTAGAGCAGCTCGGCGCCGTTGGAGGGGCTGGGCGCCATGCACCACAGCAGGAAGCCGCACTGCGGGGACAAGGGCGCACGTGATTTTGGCCAAAGAACAGCTCTGCAAGGATATACACCAATGTTCAGATGCCACGGGCAGATTTTCCCAACAACATTACAGTTCCTTCAAGACACAAGGATTAGACCATCACCAGAAGTCACAACCCTCTCCAGCGAATAAAGGCAGACCAGCTCTGCAGGGGAGACCAGGTGAGATTTTCTTAAAACACAAATCAAACACACCACAACCTCGGACAAAATATGCTTTGCTTTAAGTACGATTTAGACATTGAGGATTTCCACATCTTTTTGCGAGGGGGGACAGAGAGAGAGAGAGAGAGAGAGAGAGAGAGAAGGAAGAAAAAAATGTAAAATCTGAACTTTTCCTCCTGAAAAACCTCACACCCAAACACACAGGGTAAACACCAAAACCAGGAAGTATCAAACTAATCATATAAACTACTGTAAAACTGCAAGCAACTTAAAATTATGCAATTAAGTGAAAGTGATAATGCCTCTTTTTAATGTCATTGGCAAATGGCATGTCTTCCAATAGGTTAGATTCCAAAAGTTTTTCAGTATACGTGGCCGTTTCTCCAGGGGCTGAAGAAAAAGCAAAGGCTGCTTCAGTGCACCCGAGCTTCTGAGAGAAAGTCATTTTTAAAACATAAGCAAGACTTTTTACTTATTTATGAAGTTTCCAGTCTACTGCATAACATAAAAGCATTTCCTAGAAACAGATTTGATTATAATATTCTTTTAGAAATCCACTGTGCATAGCTAAACATTTCTGTCTCCTTCCTTCCCCCCTATACTTTTGATTTTCCACTGGCAAACTGCACTTAAATACTACTCTGGTGCCGCATACAAAACTCCTGAACAACAATTTCATCATTACGAGCTGCACGAGACAGTGGAGGTTATCCTAAAAGCAAGGTTTTGATGAAAGTTTAACACAATGAATAAAAATTCTTTAGCATTAGGAAACTGAACACTTTTCTTCAGATAAGCCTTCCACATATTTTGTATTATCTTCCCTCTCTTCTTCCCCAGAAAATCAGAGAAGTGATATGGACACTGAAAACCATACACATTCTGCAGTTCAGACACATGAAGTTTTGGCCTAGTTTTCACTGCAAGCCACATCAAAATAAAATTCTCTCTGTTATGCCCATCTCTTCACATAAGTATCTTTAACCTACTACATCAGGAAAAAATGCTATTTTTCTTTCCCCTAGATATATTTGGAGCTGGAAAGATATCTTGATAGGACATCCCTTCAAAAAGTAGAGCTCTTTCGTGGGGTAAACAACTGCATTCTATGAAAGATTCTGCTAAACCAATTTAACATTCTTTTAAGTAAGCTTTAAGCTTATTTCTTTCAAGTATTTGGTTGTGACTGCCTATCAGAATGGCTTAAAATATGATGTTTTTCCAGAGGAGAGAGAAAGGCTTTTAAAATATTTTTGTTCATAGCAAAGTGCTTACCAATCAGAATGCCTAGCTAACCAATGAGAATGCTAACTATATGGTTGCAGAGAATAAGCTCTGAATTGCAATAATACGGGAACACCTAAGATTAGAGGCTGAGTCCTGCATATCAAAGTAAACAGAAACAGCAAGCAGCCAAGCCTCAGTCCAGAGTACAATCTACAAGCTGTACAAAATAAATACCAGTATGGATATTTAGCATATTTGAAAAATTGGAGACTTTGAAATCTGCGTGCATGACCTATCTGTGCTCCCATTTCAAAAGATGAGAAAGGAAGCCTCGAGTCACCACAAACTACACTACGAGGGGTTTTGGTCTCAGCTGGTTGGGAGCGCCAAGCTGTGGGCTCTCCCCTTTCCCCATGAGGAAGCCCTCCCATCCCTCCACCCACGCAGCACTGCTCCCTGCTTCTCAGCCAAAGCACCAAAGGAGCAAAGTCTCCTCCTCCCCGCCACTGACAGCAGCCTTCTGCACCGTGTCCCTCTGTGGTTACCCTGCAGAGCTGCGCGCTTACTCCCAGTGCTTCCTTCACTCGGGTGGCTTTCTGCTGAACTGAGGATAATACGTTACCCTTCATACCACCACTGCACACAAATGTGGTATTTCTGCAACCGGATTATCAGAGCCATCTGGGCTTGGTGTTTACTTGCTAGGTCAGCCTGAATTACAACTGCAAGCTCTTCAGAAAGGCTGCTGTGCTGGCATTTGGAAATCCTTGACACATTTTCTCCACCAAGTCATTAGAAAAGAAGACCTCAAAATGCACTGTATGAATTCAGAACTGTTAATGTGAATACACATGGTACATATGTATAGATATACAGGCTTTTAGCTCCTAAAACACCACAGCTCTTTCCTTGCCATCCACCCCAGCTTCCCCTCTTGCTATACAAAAGCATCAGCCTCAGGAAGATCACTTCTACAGCACTAGAATAACAAATTACATGTAATGTCATCTAAAAATAAGGTGCGACCCAGTGATTATTCCAGGGAAACCTGTTGTCATCTATTTGTTCTGAAAACATTATACCAGTTACATCAAAAGTATTGCCTTTTTTTTTTTTGGGGGGGGGGCGGGGATGAATTAACCTACCTTTAGCATGTAGTAGAATGGGAACCATGACAGGAAGATATCAGAGAAGAATTCTGCTATGCTGAAAACACCATACACCACCCAGTATGTCAGCCACTGCGTGTCATCATCTTTGTTGGGGCTTTCAATAGCCTTGATTCTGTGAAGAAAATGAAACAAGTGATCAGGTCAATAGTGCCAGTTTCACCCACTGTGAGGTTTTCAAGTCTTAGATTTGTTGTTACACACAAATTCCCAGATTTCAATTTCTCCATAAGCTGTCCAGAAGAGGCCTACATACTATCCATCATACAATGAATCCACGATTTCTGAATAGCAAAGTCTCTTCCTAAACGTGAGGCTCAGAAAAGATGCTTAAGTATCAATTCATTAGATAGAAGACGAGAGGGGAAAGTATTTGGTCAGTTCTGCAGGCACTTGTATTAGTATTTTAAATTTAGCTCAGGATTTTGAAGCAAGTCTTAAGTATCTTTACTTACCACGTATGTGATCTAGGATCTTTTTGGAAAAGGTAGACCAGAAGATGTGCTCTATCTACTGACAAGCACTTCCACTTTGCTTCCACAGAAGCAAAACAGAGCTTGTGCAAACTAACCTACCCAAACATGTGGAGTGGGGACTGCAGATCTGCAGCAGCAACTGTTTCACTCACTGTTATGGGACGTGCCAATAATGACATGGCCTGTGTTAGCAAGAAGAGTGCACAGCAACCTTTAGTAAAGTCCTGGGATTCTTATTTAATGACTAAATGACTTCTTGTTCTTCAGCTTCTAGGAGTTCATGCTTATAGAGTCTTTAACAAAAAAAAAAAAAAAAGTTGAGTAAAAATGCTTGTGAGTTTTCTTTCAAAAATGAAGTGAGGGAGAAATTCTAGACTTGCTAAGTCCTAGATTACTACCACAGATCACAACAACAATGGTTGAGGCTGGAAGTAACCTTTGCAGATTACCTAGTCCAAACCACCTGCTCAAGCAGGGACACCTAGAACACAATGCCCAAGACCCTGTCCAGAAAACTTCTGAGTATCTCTGAAGGAGGAGACTCCACCACCTTTCTGGACAACCTGTTACACTGTTCAGTCACCCTCACAGTAAGTTTTTCCTGATATTCAGACACAGTTTCCTGTTTCAGTTTGTGCCCTTTGCCTCTCATCCTATCACTCGGCACCACTGAGAAGCCTGGCCCCACCTCCCTTAAACCTTCAGATACTTATGTGCATCAGTCTCCTCCGGGTGGAGCGGGCACAGCTCTCAGCCTCTCCTCATAGGACAGATGCTCCGGTCCCCGAGCACCTTAGCAGCCTTTTGCTGGACTCGTTCCAGTAGCTTCACATCCCTCTTGTAGCGAGGAGCCCAGCAAAGGACACAGTGCTCCAGATGTGGCCTCACCAGGGCTACTGTGTGGGAGGGATTATCTCCCTTGACCTGCTCTTCCTGATGCACCCCAGGATACCACTGGGCTTGGACACAGGTCACTTTGCTGGCTTGTGGTCAGCTAGGTGTCCACCAGGATGCCCAGGTCCTGCTCTGCAGAGCTGCTCTCCAGCAGGTCATCACCAGCCTGTCCTGGTGCCAGGGGCTTTAGAATGAAATACTAGCAAGGGTGAATTTGATAATGTGAAACTTGAGAATATTAAAGAGCACTCTCCCCGCTCATGCCACAGGATTAATTTAAATTAAATTTATTAAACTGTTTCACTCGCTTAGTTTAATTAATTTAAATTTTCTTAGACTTTTACTCCCTTAATGTTAAATACCGTGCTGCCGAAGAAACACCTGTGAGATGTGCCAAAGGTATAAAATTTACTCTTGCAATGTGTAATAAGGATCAGGAGGTAGATATACAGAAATCTAGAGAGGGAGCTCTCAGCGAGTACCTTTCCTGGTTTTGTACGTTTGGAAATCATTCACGTGACATGTCTCAGAGGAAGTGCTGGCAGCCCCACAGCACACGCACACCCCTGACCTGGCTCTAGCTCGAAAGGCAGCATGCAGGTTTTGCGCTTGCCCTGTGCTCATCACACGTGCTGATGTGCTTAGAGCTGGGGCTGTGAGCAAGGGCCTTGGCGTGGGACAGTGACAGCCCTGGCCCCACACTGTGGAGCACAACTAGGTGCGGTTGTTCAGGTACCATGGGCCCAACTGGAAAAACAGGTTTGCTGCAGGTGCAGGGCAGCAGCTCTGCTCACTGCTGCTCTTGGAAAACTGCAGTGCAGGGGATTTTCTCTAAGGCAGCAGCAGCCTTGCCAGCTCCTGCCCTCCCAACTCTGACCGCCTCGGTGTCCTCCTGGGTCTGCACCTCTCTTTTGGCTGTTCCAGTATCACTGGGTAGGGAGCTCTGCAACAAGCACCCCCCAGAGATGGCTGGGAGGAAGAGGGCCACAGATCTGGGCTGTTTTCAAAGTGTGACACCACACGTCTGGAAGGAGAGGAAAAAAGCACAAGAAATTAGTAGTGAATTTACTGTGTTGAGCAAGAGGACAAATAAAGGAGAGAACCAAACTAACTGCAAAGTTTATCAGTGCTACATAAAACTTGCTGCAGGCCTTAAGTGCATGAATCTTTGTGCTCTCCATTATCGGGATTTATATGGACAAAGGATATTAGAGATTTCAAAATCCGCATGTTAGCTTGCTATTTGTGAGAGAATGCTCAGCAGTGAAACAGCTGACAGCCCTGCTAATTCCCAGTCATTGTTTGAAACCATCTGCAGATTAAGGAGATGCTCTTTAATTTTTGTTGGTATTATTAAAGCCATCTTAGAAATCATGAAAATAAGAAATTTTCATCAAAAAACTTCATCTCAAAGGACAAATGACACTGCAGTACCAATATGAGATATTTTATTCACGACTGCAGGGCTATGGGTATGCCCCAACTGAATGCTCACCATCTGCTGCTTGCAGTCCCTTAAGCTCAGGGCCACCCTATCAAATGCCTCCATATGGATCTTAAACAAAGATCTTGTAACAAACAAATAATAACAATTACAAACAAAAAGTATCAAACTTAAGAGGTTAAGCAAGTTGACTTTTTTCCAGTCAGCTATTCACTGACTTTTAGCTTCGTGGGGACACCTGTTCAATATATGCTTATGTCTATAACATATGCACTCAACCAAAACTCTCGAGATAGAGCACCCTTTGCTCCAAAGTATTCATGATCTCCAGGTCCTGGTAGCACCTACCAGGCAGCACCACTGATCTTGTATATTTCAGTCAAACAGAAATGCTGTGAATCCTCAGGTGGTGAAGCGATAAATGTGAATATACGCTATTTTTTAAACTATGGATTACTAGCCCTGATGTCACGAGAAATATTTGAAAACACTAACCCCTAAGGATATAGCACAAAACAAAACCCCACAGTACTAACTATATGAATCTCAGCAATGCAGAGAATGAGCCACCCCCAAAGTCCTGCCCTTTAAACTTAGGGATCACTCATTTGAGGGAGATACAGGCTGCTCTGTAGGCTGGCCACGCAAAAGTTGAATTATCATTTGTTCTTGAGAACTGTTATTTTCACTGGAGCTCGTAAGCTTATACATGGCATCTTAGAGTATCCTCATTCTTCTTTCCGGAGGTGCTTAGAATTCTAAAAAGAGGAGTTTGCTGTGATCAGCAATAAGGGATAGGATAGGAATAGGAATACGGATAGGAAACTTTTATGGTCAAGTACTCCCAAGCTCTACAGGCTGACATAAAGTCTGGTTTAACCATCTGGTGTGTGAAACGAAATCCAACACCATCCAGACGCTGTTTTCTTGCAAGCAGTGGAATTCAATGCACAATCCAGTATGACCTAGATATTGCAGGGTAAGTTTTCGGGGCAGACACCTAGCAAACCTGCTAAGGAATCAGCCAGCAATGTCGCCTCAGAAGTAAAAAGTGTGTGGGGTGCAGGCAGCAGGGAATGGGTGCAACAAGGCCATCAGTGAATGAAAATTTTAACTGCAGTCAAGAAGAGTCAAGAATTTGATGAGTATTCTGCTTCAAAACATGTCCCCCAGTGAGGAGGGCCAACATGAATTCATATTGTAGCTTATCTCTCTTTAGAAATAAAAGGATGAAAGTTACCTCCATCCTCCCCTACTTACACAGGGTAAAAGGAACTCAAGAGAAAATTCTTTATATTTGAGAATCAGCAAGTACCATGCAATTCTGTGAAACACCCAAAACAAGTTTTTCTTCTTCAGAACTATTAGATGAGGCACTTAGGGACATGGTGCAGCAGGCTTGGTGGTGATAGGGTTACGGTTAGACTTGATGATCTTAAATATCTTTTCCAACCATAATGACTCCATGATCTGAATCTCACTATATTTAGACTGAACTTTAGTAACTTATTCTAGAAGAAACTATTATACCTCTAACGTTCTGTGCAACTAGCTGTCATGCACAATACTTCAAGCCAGGAACATTCTTTTTTTCCATGTTAAATCATGAATCGATTGGTGTAGTATTCCAAATGCAATCTCCATTAGTAAGCGAAAGGATATAGATCAGAGGTGAATGCATACTGTGAGACTCTAGCATTACAGTCAAATTTAGAACAGTCTTCTTGTAATGGCTATTTGTACATCATAAGAACAAGCCAGTCCCATTAGCACATAAAATTACCATCAACAACAACAAAAAGTTATAGAAAGGAGATCCAAACTACTGAGATTCTAATTTAAAAAGAAATTAAGAAATTCACTGCCAGCTGCACTGTCAGCTACTTACCAATCACTGCAAAGGATTTTTAAGGCTGTTCTTACACTGACTGTAGAGGACTTTATTCAAAGCCTCAAACAACAACGTACAGCGGCACATCAGCGGTTAAGAGCAGTCACTGTGAACACTTCCCAGTGGACTGGATAGGGACAGTTCCAGCCCAGATGTTTCAAAAGCAGATGTTTGTCCAGCAGAGAAAACAACCTGTCCCAGGCACCGCTACCACTGTGCAGACAGAGGGTGACCCAGCTGAAACTCCTTGGCTGGGCTCATTTGCAGCCAGATCTCTTCGCTGATAACCTGCAAACTGGTGAGGCCAAGGAGAAAGTGCTGAGGCTGCTGACAGTCCAGGCCCTTATGTAACTATATTCATTTATATAACTGCAGTCTCAGAATACCAGTTCAATTTGGACTGTGTGTGTCTCAACAAACAAACAAACATACATCAAAGATAATATATACTAGTCTAATTTTAGTGTTGCCAAGTTCTTTCACCTAAAGCATCTGGCTCATTTTGACAAAGATCTTTTCCAGGAAAAGACCATTACCCATCATCAAATTAGCTCCAACATAATAAGTTACTTTTAGTTTAATTTCAGACATACAGTATTCTTTCAACAAAACAAAATGTTTGTCATTTCACTGGTTTGGAGGCTTTTTTTTTTTTTTTTTTTTTTGAGTTAGGTCCAGATAATAAGATGTGAAAGCTAGAAATCAGGAAAAACATGTCAAAATACATTAGTCTGGTAGAATGCAAAGTGATCAGTCAAAACCTTCCAATCTGCAAAGCACACCTCATAACTCCTTAAAGGTACAAATACACAATTTAGTACAAAAGATACAAGTTAAGCCTCCATAGCAGGCCAAGAAATCTCTGGGGTGCAGTAAAACACCCATGCATCAACCCATGCATTTCAGACCACACTGCACAGCTCAAACTGAAGCCAGTGCTCACACGGTAGTTAAAAAATATTTTGTTCAACCTTCCTTCAGCTTCCTAACCAGTGATACACTGCAAGAGCAGGCAGGCATACTTTTGAACCCCTTAGTTGTGTATGGCACTTTAACTTGAAAAAAAAAATGGAATTCCCTGTACTTCTTGGTCTGACGCTTACCAATGCATTGCATTTTCACAGCAATTTGTTGCTATTTAAAAGTAATTTAATTCAACTTTCCAGTGCTCCCTGTAGGATCAACATTTAGCTGTAACACAGACCTACTAATTTTGGTACCTCCCTGTTATCCTCTTTTCAGACTTATCCTGGCGGACAACTGGCATCACTTCAATGAAGGAAGTACCTGATTATTTGTATTTGCTTTATTACTTCATTTTCACACAGCTTTTAAAAGCTTCATCTTCCATGCACTTCCAGATCCTGGAAACATCTTTCTGCCCAACACTCTGCAGTATTTGCACGCACACGAGCCTGGCCCCTCCCCACTCTCATAATTCCAGTGTATTCGGGGGACAGCAGCTCATGTAGGGATAGCAAGGGGATCCATGGAGAGCCAGTTATGAGCAGGAGGCAATGCCAAACACCACCACAGAGTCTTCCAGATTCATTTGTGCAGAGAAACTGGGCTAGCAACAGGGTGCTCTTCAACAAACTGCATGTTCAGTCAGCGCAAAGACAGACGTCCACAAAAAACCAGCAGTCCTGTCACTTCACTGCTCTCTGCTTATTCTCACCCTCTCCCTTCAAGGGCCGTATGCTAGGTCAGTTGTCCAATTTTAACTCAGAAGGGTTCCCCCCCCCTCCCCGCCTCCGGAAGGTGCAGCCGAGGCACGGGCAGGCTCAGCAGGGGCACGGGCAGTCCTGCCGGCTCCCGCGGCGCTCCCTGCGCAGTGTCCCGGCCTCGCAGCGGGACGTGCCCGCGCTACAGCCGCGGCAGGACCGCTACTCCCTCCGAGAGACCGGTTCTGGGAGCGCCCAGAACTGGAAGCTGCATTACAGAAGTCCTTCAGGTTGTCCTCCCTCAAGGCGCTGGCAGGAAAGGCAAGCAGTATGCAACCAGGGAACTTAGGGAAAAAAACAAAAAAACACTTTCGCAGTACAGACAAGCTGTGTTTTTACAAGAGCAAGCCACATGCTAACAGTCTGAGACACAAAACTCCTGGAAGCTTCTGTATTTGTGGCAGTTCTGCTGGAAGAAAAAAAAAATATTTCACATTTAGTGACTGCCTCTCCACAGCTGGTATTGCTTAGGGTATAAGCTCAGAGATCAAACACAGTATTATTGCTTACTGAGTACAGAAGGATTGGGCCTGTGATAAGCTCTTCTAACGATAAAGGCATAAGAGAAGTTATATTTCCCTGCCCACCTACATTGCATGGTGGAGACTATATCCAAATGTCATTTTATTACTGATTTCTGATACTGATCTCTCTTCCCCTCTCTTCAGAATTTAAACTTAGGTCTTATCTAATGTTCACTGACCCTCACACACAAGATCTCATGGAATATTTGTTTTCCTAAAAGCAGAAGGCTGCCTCAGTATTCTCATCTTAAAAATACCTGAATTTGTGTCTTGTTCATTGTATGCACAATGACAGTAGATGTCCTTTCTTTTGCAAGAGCAAGATGTTACCAGTTCTCATGTGTTTAAGAGTCAGAGCTATGCAGAAATACCTCTAAAATGTAGCTAAAACACATGGCCAAAACAAACAAGAAAATAGGAACTGCAGCTAACAATAATCCAACATTTTTTAACCTCATTTTTGAGCCCAGCTCAGCTCTTCCAGCATTTAGAATCACACAGGACGTTTTAGAAGTATTGTGATTCTCCGTAAGGAAAGGCAGCTTATAAAATTACTCCAGGAAACCCTAGCTGTGCAAGCCAAACCATTCCATGGACACCTGTAGGCTTCCCACTCAGCCCGGTATCCAGAAATCACTAAGAGCATGGTCCACGCAGAGTGTAATGCTGCAATGCATCTTGACTAAGAAGTTCCTGTAAGGTGACTGCATTTATTATGTCTCAAGCAGATATTCATTTCCTAAAAGCATTATCTAGATCAGTTAGAAACTGGAAATCCTCCAATTAGCTTAGTTCTGATTGTAGACTTGCAGCATAAAGATCTTTAAAGCTAACTGTAATATACAGAAAAGCTATAATATTTTTCACTTTATGCTTACTATTGTATTATATCCCTCCCCAGTATGTGACTGCTTGCTTTTGGACAAATTATGTGCTTCCCTTTTAACCAACACCAAAAAGATAAAAAGCAAACTGGTTTGGGGGAAGTGACTGGCAGAACATACACGAAAGTTAAAGCATATTTTAGTGTTTCAAGCCTCATTAAGAGTGTTGAATGGGAAGACTGTATAAAGGAAACCAACTTTGGAAACCATCTCCTCTTATTTAAACTCAGCACTATGAATATGTTCACTTACATTGTCTCACTCAAATCATCTTTGTAAAGCAGCAATGGAACATTATTCAAGGACATCAACACACCATGTCATATTTTTCATGGAGGAAGGGGGACTGAACACACAAAAATAATCAACTGAAGACTTGAATTGTGTATTTCTACCTCTCCACACTCAGTCTAGATTAAGTCTTAACGTAGAATGATATGAGCAGCGCTAACAAAGTAAGAAAAGTTGAACTGAAGCAACTGCACAGAATTAGCTAAAAAGAGGCATGATTGTGCTATACTGCTTCTCTCCCCTTAGGGCATCAGTAATAAGTCCAAGCATTTTTATTGCCCAAAGACATTTTCATCTTGGCAATCTTTAATGTGACAGGACTTGTGAAAGTTCAGCAAATCCTTTGCACACACTTCTTAGTCATCACAGACTCCCTTCCTGCCTGCTCTTTTTCTTTTTTTTTTTTCTTTCTTTCTTTTTTTTTT
>NW_010577106.1:721178-744558 GCF_000705375.1 Tinamus guttatus | reverse complement strand
AACTTTCTTCCTGAGGGGGCATTTGTTCTTGAGCAAATGCAGCTGCCAAGATTGCAGTGTTATGCTTGTTCTCTTCTTCTTCTGTTATTGTATACCTCATAAGCAGTCCCTATTAACTGAGATAGTGACATTTCCAGCATACCATCCACTTTCTGAAGTATTTACTCCTTACAATTCCTTAAATCTGATGCAGGCATTCCCTTTGCTCCCACTGTTGCTCACAGTGTTCTGCTGTGCTTGGGTCCTGCCTGCAAACTCCATCCTTCACTTCCTTCAGCATCAACCCCCCCTTTGCCTGTAGCTGGATTCCATCCCTTACTTCTTTTATGAATCAGCCGTTTCCCAACAGACAGACAGTTACACATCCCCAGACCATGAATTGCGCATCCTCTGACCATCACCCACTTACAAAGTCTTTCAAACATTTTTCTCAGTACTGCAAGCCAAGCAAAGCTGAGACACCTTCTTTTTGTTCTGCATCATCATTAACACATTCAAATCGGCTTCAAATCAGGTATCAGCAATTTACATTTTTTTCTTGTTTCATTATCATTTCTCAGAGAAAAAAAACCAACAAATCTACATATGGGATTTTATTCCACTTATCCACCTTTCCTCCCTCCTGAAAAACAGCATGTTACAAAATTATGTTAAGTCTTATATTTCCATTCTTTGACCTCTTTTCTTGATCTTCCAGAGTGTATATTGGCCACCAATGATTACAATACTCCGCAAGTTGTTTCCAAGTAAGGGGATCTCCCCCTATTACTTCCCAGTGTTTTAAAATGTATCCCAGAGGAGATATTTTCAAGATCCCTTCCTCCCCTCCTTCTGGGGAACAAATATTACCCATTCTGTTGACACATTATGGGCCTGCCCCCTGTCTTTTTCTTATAACAGTCACCAAATGCAAAGTTCAGGCATGAGCTACCAACAGGAGAAGACCGATGCTGCTCTGAATTTTAAGATGTCTCAATTAACCAATCACCGAATATGAGATCCAGACCGGGAAATCTATTACCATTCCAGGTTTTGACACCACAGTTATCCAGCAATACAGGCCTGATTTTAACCCTTTGATGGAATTCTAACACATAGGATCCTAATTTTAACCTTTACCCTAATTGCAATATACCCCACCTGCGTGCACCCTCTGTCCCTTTGGTGGTCTCTGGTGGTCTTTTGAGACCCCCTGGTCTCAAAGTCAAGTGGCCGTGTCCACTTGGTGACGACCCGGAACTCACTTCCATATGTGACCCCATTCTGGCTCAGAGGCCCTGTTTTGGTCCTACTGCCCAGTTTCAAACATATACTTAAAAACATGGTGGTCCTTATCTTTGTCTTGAACTGGTCTTTGCTGTTTTGTCCCTATTCTCTCATGATGTCCCAGGAACATCTGCTGTTTTGTCTGTATTTTCCAGCAACAACCGTGAAAATTTGTCCCTGGGTGCATTCTCTTCTGGGGTTTCTCGTAACAAGGGAAGAGCCATCACTCCACAGCTGCTCTCTCCTGTTTCAGAAGAGCGGCCAGCTTTTGTCTTTTTTTATTCCTTCATGATTTCAATCTCTGATTATCACTACTGCCATATTTTGGACGTTGAGATTCATCCGTGTTATCCCCAGAATTTGATGTGCAAAACTGGATGCATTATATCACAGAAAATGTTCTGTTTGTCCTCCTGTGTTGAAAGGACCTTCCTGAAGTGATTATGTGCAAATGGCAGCTAGTGATGAAGGATAGTTCACTTCCCTGGAGTTGTTGTTTTCAGATGAATGAGAGTGCCTAAAATTGAGGACACCACAGAAAACTAGACTTGGTCAGCACGTTACTGTTCTGTTTTATATGTAATGGCAGAGTTGGAGTTCGCACTATACAAGTATCAATTTTAGCTCAGTAAGCTCATGGCTGCTGAAATACGTTCATGTTTCTATTGTATCTCTTCTGGGCACCCTGAAGAGACCTTCCCTACCACCCACCCTCCCCAGAGATTGGGCTTTTCTTTTAGGTGTCTGCCCTCTGAAGAATGAATTAAGATCATTCCAGAGAGAATTAGGAGGGGCAATACCAATAGTGTTGGCACTGAAATAGCCACCTGTCAATGCTACCTTAAGGGCACACGAGCAATCTGGATCTCAACAAATGAGCTACTTTAAGGGCTCACGAGCAATCGGGATTGGTCCCTCTGTCCGCATAATTGTGTTCCATTTAAGCAGCTGTCATAGTGAACCTTTAAAATCTTTAAAATGTTGTTTTGTCTTGTGATTGCATGAGCTATTGCTGGGGGTTTAAAAAAAAAAACACACAAGGTGGTAGGTTAGGGGTTGGCTTTCCTTGGTGCTGACAGTTCTGCCCTATTTCAGATATATTACCCAGCTTTGGTCATGGAGAGAGCAGCTGAAAGGAGCAGAGGATCTGGTCTTTGCTTTGGAGAGAAAGTGGAGAAGTGAGAGGACCTTATAGGCCTTGGCTCAAGGCAGATGAGTAACTGAGGAAGTAGAAGATCAGTGGTGGTGCACTTGGGGTGCTTGACGGTAAACGGAGTATCAGAAGATCTGTTACTTCTACATTCTTCAGTCTCTGTATGAGCTGCAAGTTTTCTTTCTTAATTGTTGAGCTTACATTAGTTTTAATGTCATTTCTGACACATTGATTTTTGATGTTAATCCTGCTGACAATAAGCCTTCAATACTTAAATGATTATGATGACTTCAGTATAATAAAACCTATGAAAGGTTACAGGACCCTTAGAAAATTTCTGCTGTTACTATGTGGACTATACTAGTGTGTCAACTAAAAGACTAAATAATGGCAAAAATATTCTGTATTTCTGTAAAGAAATGTATTTCTTTATAATAAAAGAAAGCTAAAAAGGAAGAAAATCTGTCAAGTCAAGCTTGTGCAATGGCTTAGCATAGCTTGTGCATGTTTGTGAATATGTAATATATGTAAAGAATATATACATGTTACTTGAAATCCAAGAAACTTTGTTAAAACACATTGTGTGTCGTTGTGTATCTCAAGGCTGTCAGAGTACCTTTCAGATTTGTGCTGTCTTTGTGCAGGAATAGTTTCATTTCCCCTGAGGCACAACACATATTTTCTGTAGAAAAGTGTTTATTAAATGCAGAGCCCGTTTATACTAAGAAATGCCATCCTCTTAAATACCTGTGCCTGTATTTTTGCTGTTGTCCTACGTGTTGACAGAAAGATCACTGTGTGTGGTTGCAGAAGTAGTCAATGTGACACACTGCTGAATTAAAATGCATGCAGATTTTCTTTTGAGTCAAATCACTTCGATCCTTACAGAGAGGCCAGCTAGTCAAAGAGGTTTGGGTTTAGGTCCTCAGATCATCTGCAGCTGTACTGCCTCATTTTGACGATTAGTCTAAGTAGTAATTCTGCTGTTCCGGGCAGGGCAGCTAGAGCTAGTTTAGTGTCTAAGTTTAGTGCCTGCAAATAATTCTAATTAATTGTGCTAAATCTGTAACTTTTTATTGTTTATAGTGGCTCGCAGCTACTTAATTTTGAGATATATAAACTTAATCGGTAGAGCAATGACTTGCTCTCTATTTCTTATTTTCTTACCGTTGCCTCATCATTTGACTTCAGGAAGTACAAAGCGAAGGTACTCCTGTTAGCAATTTGTTCCCTCTTTTGGGATTCAGGTACCACAAGTGACTTGAAAATTATCTTTTTGATTCATAAGTAACATTCTTAACTGGTTTTATTCATATTACTCTTAATCCTAATGCCGGCATGCTTTTGTTCTTCTCTGGTACTGCTTCTGCATACTGCATCTCCAGCTTTTTGATAAACTGCAGTGCTGGGGTAAGAAAGCATCGTCAGCTAGATACATATAAAAATATTTTTGTACTTTTGAGGTACGGCAGCCTTACATATAAAAGTTCCTTTAAGGGGTAATAGAGCCATAAAAATGGGAAGCATTGTGGTAAGTATTGCATATATATATGTATGAGCTAGTAGGCAAGAAACATAAAATACACCTGAAAAGTAGACCGCTTCTCCATTTGCTACTTCAGAAAGAGGTAATGAGTAAGATAATTAGATAAACATCAAATTTTAAGGAAATTAATATTTTACTGTACTGTAGAGTTGAAAAAATATGTGGATGCATTTTAGCTTGTGCCTAAAAATAGTACATTTGAATTCACATAAGTTTTTTTTTTTACAAGGCATTTTTAAAAAATGTTTCATTTTTGTAATATGGCCATTTACATGGAATGTCTTCACCTTCTTTTTCACTAGTTTCTTGTAATCAAGTTTTGGAGAGAAAAGACCGTTTTCCTTCCTAATTTTAGAAATTGTATCTTTCATGGGAAAGCTTTCTGCTGTGTGGAACTCCAGGAAGATTTGTTGCTCTGCATTCCTAGATTAGGAAAACTACTGCTGCAGTTTCATTGTTAGGTATTCAAATCAAAAGATTTCCTAATCTTATTTTTCTTTCTTTCCTGGCAGCCGATTTATTTTGCACATTCCAAGTGAAGAGAGAGACAATGCAATCAGAGTATGTTTTCAGATTGAACTCGCCCATTGGTTTTACTTGGATTTCTACATGCAAAACACACCAGGATTACCTCAGTGTGGGATAAGAGACTTTGCTAAAGCTGATATCCTTTTTACTACTGTAAATGTTTTCAGGCTCTTTGGATAAAGTACAAACGACATTGTTAGTGAAACTTTGTATCTTGTGCTGCAACAGGGAAATGGCTGTTCCTGTCCTGCTCGTTACCAGCTAGACATGATTTTTAACTTTTCAGGCCTCTGAAACGCACTCCGTAAGTTTTCGGAATTTTGTGGCTTCTACAAATGAGATGTTTCTCTTGCAGTTTAGGAAGTGTGAAAAGTGTGGAATATTTTTTTACTTCTCCACATGGCTGCAGGTTGTTAGACTGGATGGGTTTCACGTGAGGTATGGAAACTCTTAAGGGTATGCTCTCATCTTATTTAAAGCCTAGTGTGAATCACAGGAAAGCCTAGTGTGAATATAGCTAAGGGTGGTATGCATTTCCTGATGGGAAATGGTATGTAGTTGTTGGGAGTTCTGGCAGTTGCTGCAGGATTCTTGCAGAAGCTGTCCTGTTAGTAGGAGAGGGGATGTATTTTTACCGAACTCGTGTCTTGGCTGTCTTCTGCCGGGCCTGACACTTAATGAAAAAAAGCAGAACTTACATGATCTGTACCTTGTTGGAGAAAAACATGTCAAGTAAATTTTGTATCAACATCTAGCATTTTGTTTTGTTTTGTTTTAACCTTTTCCTATACGTTTTTGATATGGACTGGTGTGTTGGTTTTAACTTTCATAATAATATCATCTGTGGCTTCACTATTCAAAATAATTCTTGACAGTATTTATTTTAACAATACCTTTTTTTTTTGGTCACTGGATACTGTGTACATTTTTTGAGTGATTTCAGGTAGACTTTTAAATTATAACAGTATTTTTCGCACTAAAGTAGTTGCCCTAGTATTTGCAGGCAACACAAAAAAAATGGTGTAGTAGATAACTTGTTCATTACACCTTTTTCTTTGATTTACCAGAAATGTTATTTCTGCTGTAGTGTTTGTTTTTAAATATAATACCAAAGAATGATTTTTACTAGCATTTCAATAAGATTTCTTTAGGACTTGTAGATTCGCCTTCAAAACTTTAGAGTTATACATGTTGCTTGTTCTTTTTTTTTTTTTTTTTTTCCTGCGTGTTGAGAAGCATAATACTCTTCACTTCTTAGAGAACGAATGTATCTGGAAAGCACCCTGGGGGATGCAGTGATTATTGTAAATGCTGAGCTATCTTTGTAAGACTGCATGTGTTTGGAAACTGGATAAATAAATTTAGCATCCTTAACATGCTGCTGTACTCTTCAATCACTGTCCTTTTTTACTGCCTCAAGGTGAAGATGTACAAAAGGTTTTAGATGAGTGGAAGGAATATAAAATGGGAGTGCCAACCTATGGTGCAATTATTCTTGATGAGACACTTGAAAATGTAAGTACAAAAATAATGGTGAAGAACTAAAGGGACAGCTGAAGTGTGAACTGGCAAAATGATCTTTTTATAATCCACTTTTGCCATCTTGAAGGGAAAAAAAAAAGGCAGTTGAGATTCACAGAGACCTTAAATATGGTACTGTTGAAGTGGGTACCGGAATGATTTGAGTAAAATATGGAAGACAGGTATGCTTTTGCTTTTTTCTTACTTTTTTTTTTTTTTTTTCTTCCTCCACAGAACACAGAAAGGTTAATCAGAAATTGTAGTGGTAATGCAAACTCTTCTCGGTTATAGCCAGTGACAGGACAAGGGGTAACGGGTGCAAGTTGAAACACAGGAAGTTTCACCTCTGAGTGAGGAGGAGCTTCTTTCCTGTGTGAGGGTGACAGAGCACTGGAACAGGCTGCCCAGAGAGATTGCGCAGTCTCCTTCTCTGGAGATCTTCCAAACCCGCCTGGATGCCACCCTGTGCTCTAGGTGTCCCTGCTGGAGCAGGGGGATTGGACTAGATGATCTCTAGAGGTCCCTGCCAACCTCAACCATTCTGGGATTCTGCAATTCTATGAATACTTAAAGATTGGTTCTTTCCTCCAGTGCAAATATATTTATGGGGATAAAAGGAAATATTTGCTTGGAAATTGTTAAAAATAGTGAGTGTTTAACAGTTGTGTTCCTTATGTTCTCCAGGTTCTTTTGGTCCAGGGTTATTTAGCAAAGTCTGGTTGGGGGTTTCCAAAGGGGAAGGTAAATAAAGAAGAGGCTCCTCATGATTGTGCTGCTAGAGAGGTAAGTTATGTTTGAAGGTCTCAGATGGATTTTTTTTTTTCAGTTCAAAATGTTTAATGATCCAGTTTTGAAATAATAAATCTTTATGTACATGCTCATATCATCTGTATACTTTCTAGGTATTTGAAGAAACCGGGTTTGATATAAAAGATTATATCTGCAAAGAAGAATACATTGAGCTGCGAATTAATGATCAGTTAGCACGGCTCTACATCATTCCAGGAGTTCCAAAGAACACAAAATTCAACCCTAAAACTAGAAGGGAAATTCGGGTATGCATTGTTTTGTTTAATTGTGAAGGTGCTCTGCTGTGGAATTTGACTGCAGTAATGGTGATTGTTTTCTGTGTGCAAAATAGCAAAACTAGCAACTGTGATGAATGTCTCGAATACTAGTTACAAATGGCAATTTATCACTGTAGTGTCTTAGCAACTTCGTCAACTCTGATTCTTGTCCACTGGTGGTCCGCTTATCTTCCTTACGTGGAAAATTCTGTTTTAGTCTGTTAGTTCAGTCTTTTGTTACAGTTTTTAATTAAAGTAATTGTGGATGGTGTGTGCTTTTAAGATCTTCTAGTACTACAGCAGTGTTGTTGTTTTTCTGTTTTTTAGAATATTGAATGGTTTTCCATTGACAAATTACCATGCCACAGGAATGACATGACCCCAAAGTCCAAGCTAGGTTTGGCACCTAACAAATTCTTTATGGCCATTCCCTTCATCAGGTATGTTAAAGATGAGCCAAATTCCAGGGCAGTACCTTTCAGAAGACGTTAATTTCTTCAGGTTTGTTTTAATAAGTGAATCTTGTTGAACTTCTCCTTGGTCATAGGCCATTGAGGGAATGGCTTTCTCGAAGGAATGGAGATACCTCGGATAGTGACAATGGACTTTCATCTGCTGGGAACACTCCTTGTAAGCTTAGCATGGAAAAAGTGAGGTAAGATCCAGGTCAGTTTAACAGCTCTATCTATATAGCCTTTCTATCAAACCTCGGTTATGCAAAACTGATCATTCTTTCTCTCTGAGTATTTCTGTTTCAGGGATAGGATGAATTAATAAGATTATAGGAGTATCTCAGAGAATGATGTGCTTATCAGCGTACATCAAGTGGGGGATGAATTCTCAGTCATGGCAGAACTGAGATAATTTATTGAGTTCTACACATATGTAAAAAACAAACTATGAGTAGTTAACTTTGGTCAATGCTTTTTGTACCTCTGTAAGAGAAATAAGCCTCTCTGAAAGAGTACTGATACTGATTTTGGAAGTAGAAAGATAGAACCTACCTAAAATGAATGGACATTGGAAAATAGGGCTCACTCTAACTGATCCTAGGCTATCAAGAATATGAGAAGGTCGAGGGGAGCAAGTACTACTGTTTGCTTCTCTCAGCTGAGCTAAAAGTCTGGAGCACATCTTCAAACCTGGATCCTGTGGTGGAAGGCCGTGTTCCAGTAGTTCGGGTCAGTTGGCAAATGACCACGGATGCATTCCAGCTCCTAAAGGGGGCAAACCTGCTGTCTGCTTGGAGCACAGGTGTTCTCCAGCAGGCCCGCTATGGATGGGTGGTTTGAGGGAGCATCCTGATGATGTCAGGACTTCAGTTTGTCTTTCACATTGTTCTGGAGAGGCAGAAAACTTCAGGATATTTCTGTTCTTCTATTAATAGCCTTGAACTTGTGTTGTAAATTCTGTTCTTTTTGTTTGTTCGTTTGTTTGTTTTGTTTTTGTTTTCATTTTTTAATGCGCTAGATCCAAGCCTCGCTGTGGTCAGCAGACATGTACAGATAGCTCTTCAGGAGAGCAGTGGATAAAGCCAAAACAACCACAGAAGCCATGTAATCATGCTGAGATATCTGAAGTTTTAAAAATAAAGGTATGTTACATTTTCTAGACAAACATGTTATCTGGACCAGTTATTGGGACGTTTAAAATTAATGTCTTGACACATCATTCCAACCTGAAAGTAAAGAATTTTGTCACCGTAGCATGCGAAACAAAAACATGCCCCTTCCCCTCCACCCACCCGAAAAACCAAACCAAAACAAAAAAACAAAAAGAACACCACCTGGAGGGAGTTTTTGGACTTACTTGCTTGGTGCTGACATTTGCGGGGGTGGGTATCAGGCTGTAGTTGTGTTGTTTCACTGTTGGCTCATCCTTTGAGTGTCCTTCACATACCTCTCTGAAACGTTTTGCATGTCACTAGTGTGTCTGCTGGAGTGTAAGTAGTGGAGGTTACTGCTTTGCATTTATTACATATCAGTGTGGCTGTAATAGTGCAGGAAACTGTGTAAAAGCTGACAACTTTCTGTAACTCAAGTGCATGTTGCTTTTTGAGTTTCTGTGCACTTCAGCACGTGTACAGAAAATACTGTTCGTTTAAATGTTTTCAGGTATTAGGAGGTATTATTTTAGTTAATAAGCAGGAAGTGCCACAGTGCAGTGATGTTCAGTGCGGCCATTTAAACTCTTGTCTTTTCTTCTTTTTGGATGTGATGGTAGAGTCAGAACTTGAGGGCCAATGGCAGAAAGCAACATCCAGACACTCCCAGCCAAAAGAAGCGAACAAACGGAGTCCACAGTCAACCAGCTAAGCAAAACCATGCCTTGGTAAGAAACGTGCAGTAGCTGTCTCCTCTACCAGGTTCCAGTAATAGCTAGAGTACATATCTGTCAAAAGTGTATTTGAAGAGAATATATAGTAGTTATATTGTAGGCATATGACATTTCTTAAGTTATAAATGTGTATATCTATAGGTAGGCATATTAAACCTCATTAAGTTACCAATTTGGAAGTAAGGCTTATTTTAGCAGAGGATTTTGTCAGCCCTGTCAGACAATCTTTTTGCAGCATTGACAGTTAATATATACATTATATAATACACGAATAGGTCAGACATGTATTATTTTAAATATCAAGTTTTAATATCAACATTTAAACTAAAAAAAAAAAACCCAAGTACTATAAAGCATATACTTAGTTACTTCCCTCCTCCCTGGCATGAATTTTGAGATACAGACTAGATTTTTGACTTGTATGCCAGTATCTCATGTGCCATTTTCAGCAATTTGTAAATTCCCATACTACATTCTTTCTTTTTTTCTTACCTCTTGTTTGTTGTAACTGCTCTTGCCCCTAAAGTTCTGTTGGCTGGGAGAACTCATGGATTTTTTTTTAGTCTGATTTTTTTTCTTTATTGTTCTTTATAGTTCTCCAATTCTACTCAGTTGTGTTTTTTGCAACAACTGAGCCTCAAGCTGAAGTGCAGAGAACTACTTGTCCAGGCCTTAGCTTTTCTTATTTGTTGGCTGTAAGCTAGACTCTTCTTATTCTGACTTGTAATTCTTGCCTTCTTTCTCATTTTTGTGTAAGGATGCAGAAACGATAAGCTCTCATCGTTGTGAAATCATTTTTGTAGAAAGCAACAGTTAAATTGCTTTTTGGTTTGAGAGTAGAATGAAGAGCTAGAGGACTGACTTCCCAGAAATGCTCTGACTTCACAGAAAAGGTTGTATTTTATGACAAGTGGACTCTGTAGGGTCTTTATAGAAAGCAATGGAACTGTTAATACCCCACAGTTTCTGTGCAAGCTCTTTTAGACTTGGGTTCACCTAAGGGTTCACCTATTTCTGTGTTTTATTTGTGTGGTTCTTGATCTTTTATCAATTCAAACACACACTTTCCCAAATTTCTAGTGCAATTTGGAGGCCTTAATTTTAATGGGGTGCCTGGGGTCATACTTTTGTTGTGGTATACCTAGGACTAGCACTTAATTCTGCCTTGGAGATGTTTCAGTTTCTCTTTTTAGGGCAGGCAGGTTTAAGAAGAGGCATAAGCGTGTGCCACTTTGATTCCACACCACAGTATGCAAATGCTTTCTGGCTTAAAAAAGTTTAGAAAATGCTCAAAATTTCTCCTTAAAATTTGGTTTTGTATCTTAAAAATGGTTGGCCGACTCACAAGATTGCATGCTTCTGAGACACTTTGGTGGAAGTGGAGTGTGTCCGTTTGATAAAGGAGCATCGCAGAGTTTATGTTCTGTGTTAAAAATGACATAATTTCTGCATCAGGAGGTGTGTCAAAGCAATCGTAACCAACATGCCTCTTAGCTGACAGTTCAGCAATACCCCTGAGAATAAATAGGTAATTTTCTTATGAAGTGTGTAATATATGTTCATTCTCTTATCTAGAAATGTGAAAAAAGGCTTAATCCAAGAAGACTTCAAGATAACTTTGAAACAGGCAAGTCTGCTCTGAATTTCTTTCCAGGGTCATTCATTTAGGGCTGAAGACACTAGGGGAATTTTTTTTTCTTCCCTCTTGCAAGACCTTGCCAAAAGTTATGAAACTTTATTTTTCTAAAGAAGTCTTTTTTGTGTGTTTTTATTTTTATCTTTGTCAACTTTGTGTGGTTTTGCAGTTCTTTATTTGGGAAAATTGATTTCAGCATGTTTCTGGGCAAAAAGAAACAAGGACTGATTCAGAAAAAAGCGATAGACTTAAGTACCGTTATTGATCCACTTATTGCTGAGCTGCCTAAAATTTGATCCATGCCTTTTTTTTTTTTTTTCTCCTTCAATTTAGAAGATGCTGCATATGAGATGTGTTGCTCTAGTGAGGATCCGCTGCTAGAACACGGGGAAGGACACTCTGTGGCACGCAATGGCCATTACAAATTTATGTTCTCATCAAGAGCTTTCTTGAGCTTCAAGTTTGACCACGATGCCATAATGAAAAGTTTTGACTTCTGACAGCAAGCTTGTTAAGAACAAAAATCAGACTTACCTGTTGCAATTGAGTGGGTTTCAAATCCAGCCTTACTCTTTCTCAGGAGTTTTCTGTGGGGCGGAAAGGAGGAATGATTTTTTTGTGTGTCTTTTTCTTTTGTTTTTAATGCAGTGCAGGGACTGACTGATGATGTGGAAAGGTCTGTTCTCTTTGCAGTATGGGAGAGGCACAGTGAAGGATTGCACTTTAAATGCAGTATCTCCTTTGTCCACGGAAGTACCTTTCCAGTGTTCAGTTCACGAGTTCCTAGCTGTATGTTAGAGGGCATTCTGTTTTTCCTGTTTTTATTTTTGAATTTGTTCTATGTTCTTTTAGATTGTGATTTTTTATTCTTCTTTTAATGTTGGCATTATACCAGCTTGCTGAACTTTTAACTGGTCTATTGTAAAATTGTCGGAATCGTTAAGTCTTCATTTTCTAGAACATTGCAATATTATGGCAGTGGCAATGAAACTGATTTTCAGAGGACTCCTGTGTCTGTCCTAGAAGTTTTAAAGTTGCACATTTCAAACCTAGCTACAACCTTCCATTTTTCTCCTTTTCTGGTGTCTTACCCCTCATCTCCCTGCTAGGTATCTTCCTTCCTTCAGCCTGAAAATTGGCTTTTTGTTGGCCGGCTATCAGTGACCCTTGGAGGCAAATCTATAGCATTTTGCCTTCTTGTATCTACTCTGCTTCTGTCTTCAGTGAGGATGCAAAAACGGGGTAGCGCTTGGCCTTGTGAAACGTCTGGCCTCCGCTGTAAGGACCGGGAGAGCCACAAAGGTTTTGTATGCGTTTGTGTTACCCAAATGCAGCTGCTTTAAAAAAAAAAAAAGTTTTAACTTTTATTTTATTGTGGGAAGTTACTTGTATAGCATTTGTGTTGGACGTAAATAAGCCCCTCTGGATCTTGCTGAGAGGAAGAAGGCAGGTGTATGGACAGTAGAGCATAGTGTGACACTAAATGGCTTTTAATCCGGCTTGCAGTAACGATTCTAACAGTGCCAACTCTTTCATGCTGTGCTCTGCCCTTGGCTGTGGAGCAGCTGTGTTCTGTGCGTGCCGAGCAGTGCTGGAGTCCTGGCCGTAGCCTCGGGCCTCGTCCGCTGTGACCTCTCCTTCGAGGAGTATGAAGGATGTGAAGAGAAAAAGTGGGAGCTGAGGTGACACGCTGAAAGTATTAGATTTGTTCTTCATGATCCAAATTAAGGGGTTTTTAATACATGCTGTTCTTGTTTGTCACAGCAGCTTGCAACAAAAGCTTCTTGTCCTACATCTTAAAATGGACTTTTTTTTCTAAAATGAGGGTGAGTGAACAAAGGATAATTTGGCAGGTTGAATTAACTGGGCCTGCAGTCTGTATGAGAGTGTGTATGTTCATGCACCAAGTTTTTACAAAACTCTTGTGGTAGCTAAAAACACCTCTCACTATCTCGGTCTTTCTTCGAATACTCTGTGTCTTTTTTTTTCTCTCTTTTTTCTCCTCTCAAAAATGGCTGCAGAAATATCTTAGAGTTTATTTATCTGCTTTGCGCCAGGCGATTTGGGATTTCTGATGCTGTAGCACTTACTGCTGTGGGAAGCCTGAACTCCTGTGTCATTGGCAGGAGAAGCAGACTGCAGCATTTCCTTCCCCCTGAGAACAGGACCTCGTCCAAGACCCGCTTGTGAAACAGCTCTGCTTCTGGCTTTGTTTTGCCTCGTGGAAGGAGTAGTATCCAAAGGCTGCCCAAAACAGTAACTGGCAAGTGCAGGAACTGAGTGGTGGGATAGTGCTGGCCCATGTTGCATTATTCAGCTCTAGGTGAAAACTAACCTTTTGTTTCTTCTCCGGTGCAAGTAGTTGAGTTACCGACAGAAGTGCCCTGCTCATGGTGAGGCAGGAGTTTGTGCTTGTATCACTTGGCTGCAGCTGCCTGTGGGGCTAACAGGCCTCCCTCCCCTAAGGCATGATTAAATATCAAACTGTGGAAATCTTTGTAAGCTGATGTTTCAGATAAATTACTGTTATGCTGTGTGAAATAAGAGGGCAGTTAATGAAACTTTGAGCTCATGACTTACTATAGAATCACAGAATTACAGAATGCTTAAGGTTGGAAGGGACCTCTAGAGATCATCTAGTCCAACCCCCCTGCACACGCAGGGTCACCTAGAGCACGTGGCACAGGACTGCGTCCAAGCGGGTTTTGAAGATCTCCAGAGAAGGAGACTCCACAACCTCTCTGGGCAGCCTGTTCCAGGGCTCTGTCACCCTCACTGGTAAGAAATTTTTCCTTCAGTTCCTGTGGAATTTTTGGTGTTTCAGTTTCTGGCTGTTTCCTCTAGTTCTGTCGGTGGCCACCACTGAAAAGAGGCCAGCACCATCCTCCTCACTGCCTCCCTTGAGGTACTTATAGACACTGATCATATCCCCTCTCAGCCATCTCTTCTCCAGGCTGAACAGGCCCAGCTCCCTCAGCCTCTCCTCACAGGGCAGATGTTCCAGGCCCCTGATCATCCTGGTAGCCTCTTCTTAATGCAGCCCAGGATCCCATTGGCCTTCTTGGCCACGAGGGCACACTGCTGCCTCATGGTCAACTTGTCGTCCACCATGACACCCAGGTCCCTCTCTGCAGAGCTGCTCTCCAGAAGGTCGGTCCCCAGCCTGTCCTGCTGTCTGGGGTTATTCCTCCCCAGGTGCAGGCCCTTGCACTTGGCCTTGTTGAATTTCATGAGGTTTTTCACCGCCCAGTTGTCCAGTCTGTCCAGGTCCCTCTGGATGGCAGCGCAGCCCTCTGGGGTATCAGCTACTCCTCCCAGTTTGGTATCATCAGCAAACTTGCTGAGGGAGCACTCTGTGCCTTCATCCAGGTCATTGATGAATAAATTGAACAGGACTGGACCAAGGACTGACCCCTGGGGGACCCCGCTAGCTACAGACCTACAACTAGACTCAGCACCGCTGATCACCACCAGCTTCAGCTGAACTATCTAGATGTTAAATCATATTGTAGGCAGAGGTCTCTATCCACAGCAGGTGCCTCCTGTGACTAGGAGGTGATGGCTCTGCTCTAGCTCTCCTCTGTATTCCCTGGCTATGTATTCTTTTCTTTTCATCTTAATGAAGGTTTGGATCAGTATAAAAGAAACTGGTTGTTTCATTAAAAAGCCCAAAGTAGGGCATGATTTTCGTAAATCCAGCCTTAACGTGAATTGCAAATAAATGTGATGAAATATGCAATAACTTTTACTGCTCTGTGTAAGGGTACTGTTTCTTGTGTTAATGTTGTTTCCTGCTGCTGTTCCTGAAAGGTTTCTACAGGAATGCAAGTGTGGTGGTGTCGTGTGATCCGCTTGGGCTCCACAGTGTGCTGCACGGTGAACGTTTTGCATTGTTAATGCTTGTGACTTTGCTGTAATTTCACCATTTTATAATTAAGTGCACCTCCAAGTTTAGGAGTACAGTTTACATGAGTTTCTGTAAAACAGTGAAAAAAATAAGTGGGTAATAGATTTTTTTTTCTTTTTTTTTAATTTCATAGGCATAGGGGATATATACAGTGAAAAAAGAGTTACTGTTCCCATGTTAGACACATGTTAAAAACACTGTTTATGATTGGAGCTAAAACAAATGAGAATGCTTGCCTGCAAGAGGGCGGTCTTCACATTATTAATGGTCACGTGTCAGGCGCTCATTAATTAAATTGAATTAACCAAATAACAAAATGACCAGGTCTTTAATGAATACGGCTGGGTGGGTGCGCGGGGCTGCGGCTGCTGCTTCGTGGCTGCGGCGCCCCCAAGGGCCCGGCACCCGGAGCAGCGGCCGGGCACGGTCCCCAGCCTGGAAAAACGTGGTGCTGCGCAGAAGCAGGGAAATAGCTGCATGTATTGCACAGTTGCGGTATTTTTTTTAAACATAATGTATTTTTTTTTAGACCAAACTTACATAGATAGTTTTTTATTAAGGTTTTGGGCCTCGTTGTTGTTCCAGGCCTCTCTGCTGTGCTCCGCAGTCCCTCTGATGTATTTTGTGGCCTGGAGAACTGTGTGTTCACTGTTCCTTGCTTTGCCCGCTGGGGGCCTCCGTGAGTAACTGTTCCTTTAAAACCAAAGGGGCTCGGCAGCCCCGCTGCCCTTGGAGTTGCTCTCAGGTTGTGATTGCGTTAAGGTAATTATTTTTCCAGCTTTTACACATAATGCAGCAAGGTCTTGGTGATGTGTAATAAATCGCAGCACCCGTAGATCACACTGGTGCAAAGAGTCTGCACTAAGAATCCAAGCTCTAACATCCTGTCATGCAGAATGGCACTGCTGGTCCTGCGTGACTGGTTTTCCAGTTGTCTTTGCTTTTAATTTTTTGAGCCTCCTGATTTATTTTTATAAATTTTGAGCATTTTTTTTCCAGAGGTTAATATCAGGTGCCTTCATCTTGTAAAACAGGAGGTTACTCTATACATATGAGAGTCTCAAGACCGTTGAGGACTGCTAGAATAGCCTTTCATTGATTTAAAAGTAGTTTCTCTATTTAAAAAGTTAAGAGTTACACTGTAAATGTTAAAGAACTCTGGTGCTCATCCATGACTCCAAGCTGATTTAAGTTTGCTTTTGGTAGTACAGTATTTCAGCCTTAGAAACAACCACATGTTGTTTCTGCAAACTAACTGAAGGTGCTTCAGTGAGTTAGGCCTGGGAGTGTCACTACTCTTGTGTAACAGGTTTTTATTCTTACGCCTCTGTAGCAATAGTCTTGTTCAAGGCTGACAGTAATAGCCAACTGCTCGTATTTGCACTGTTCGTAATGCTGTACATAGGCCCCGCAGGAGATGCAGTAGCATTTGTGCTCTGTGTGCATTTTCACTGTCCAGGTAGGTTGTGAACTTAAAGCAAGTCATTTTATGTAGCAATTATATTGGCCATATTCGGGATCATACTAAGAATCTGGATTACTAGGAGAACATAAAAATTAAATGTTTGGACTTCAATGTCTTTTTCATTGGACTGTACTGAAGTAGATTATCGTACAGGTGTGACTTAACAGAACCGCATACACCCGCGCTTAGAGTGCTCCCCTGTGGGCACTGATGGAGGGAACGTGTCAGTAAATCGCAGTAAACTGCAGTTCGCTCCTCAGTACTAGCAGAGTACAAGGAAATGTGCTGACCTACAGTTACTTAAGAGTAATTGTCATAAGGCTTCACAGTGTACAGAGTATGTCCACCACTGAGCAGACCCACCATGAACTTTAACTGTTGGCTGTAGTTTGTGTTAACAAACAAACCATGCAGAGCGTGTGCTGCTGGACACACCGTGAACACTTTGCAGGGAAGAATGTGGATTTTAATCAGCTTCCAGTGTGTCATCATGCAGAGCAGTTTGCTCTTCATGTTTGCTCCTTAGTAGGTAACGTGTGACCACCAGCAACATCTTGTACTAACGGCTGTGGTTTTAATTGTCATTCCCTGATGCAGAAACTGAGACACATCACTGAGGAGACTGACTAACCTGACACTTTTCTACTGTAACTTCTCTGTAAAGTTAAATTACTTTGTAACTCACTGTAGTAATGAAATACAGATATGGACATTTCTGTTTGCAGTGTGAAGCCCAGGCTGCCCCTACCGTGGGTTCCTTCATGACAGAAGGTTTGAACTAATATTGCCTTAAGCCAGGTAGCAGCACCCATTTATATGTAGGTGCCAGTAAAGAGTTTTTAAAGCCACTTGTGAAGGTAGACAAGGGGGCCCATCAAACAATGCGAAGGGAGAATTATTTTAAAAGGATGTCTGGTCTGTTGAAGAGAGGAAGTATGTCAAGCTTAATCAGTGCTTTTAAAGTATTTATGAAATGTTGGGTTTTGGTCCATACAATGTCATTAAAAGAACTGGATGTGTGGAAACAGTTTCATATGTGCTCTCCATTTCTGTGAAGTTATTGTTCAAACTGTGGAGGGCTGGCGGAAAGCCTGAGTGTTCCGGAAAGGGTAAATGTCCGTTAAACCAGGGCCTGGGTGTCGCTGAGCTCAGCCCCACGTCCCCCCCGTCAACCCTGCGGCAGCGCCCGGCCCTCCCGCGCCGCCCCTCAGCAGCGCCCGGCGGCAACGGGCAGCTGCAAGAAACACCACAAAACACACACGGCATTAGAAATTTATTCAGAATATAAGAACATTTGTAAAATAAAAGTATTATAAATGTCTCTGTATAAATAAATGCAGTTTTTACAATTCTATATCAAATGAACACAAAACAGCTCTTTTACAGCAGCTAGAAAACTAAAAAGCAGCAGCACATTTAAAGCTAATTTGATAAGCTGAAACGTTTCTAAACTTACACTGTATGGTACAGTATTAAATGAGAAACTCCTACTAAAAACTGTGGAACAATACTGACATTAATGCAAACTTAATCACATGTGCTTTGTAATAGCTAACAGTACATTCAAGCTGGTGAAGATCTATACCCTTAATTAGAAAAAGTACTTGTTTTTTTCTGAACGCAATGCAAAATATAAAGTCTCATGCACTCTGGCAATTTAGAAAGTCAAAAAATAAAGTATAAACTAGGATTAATTAATAAGTGAGCAATATTTTTATTTCTCCTTTGCAAGTGTACTGTTTCTGCAACCAGTGTTAGGTGAGCCACGTTGCAGGGATTTGCAGTAGCTGCAGAGTTAAACGCACACGTGTTTGTAGGCTGGTGTTTCAAACGTGCATAGAAGCTCCTGGCGTTTGCTCGGGGTTGGTGCCCGCGTGGCAGCCGGGCGAGCTCAGCAGGCGGGGGCCTTGCCACGGCCACGGCTGCCTTGTGTTTCTAAACCCAGCTCCGTTTCATGCTTTCGTAGTGTACATTCTTGCCTGCAATTTAAATGTTTCGAGCCTAATTCACTTAACAGTTTCTTTAGTTACTAATAAAATGAGAGAAAAAAAAAAAAAAAGCCAAACAGGAAACCCAGTGCAATAACAGTTTCTAGCTACCTTAGGTGAGAGGAATTTCACATTGAGAGTTTGAGATGTCCTCCAGTCCCTTGTTTCAGGTAAGAGCAGAGAGAACTGTGACTGCATTTTTACCAGAGCACACTGAACACGAGTCCCACAGCTGCCCTGGCTGCCAGGCCTAACCCAAGACCAGACAAATCCAGTTCAAGTCCTGTCAAAATTTTTTTTTTTTTTTTAGTCCTGGAAATTGCAGTAATAGATGAAAGAATGTCTCACTGCTCTAAGCACACTAATCTTAGAGGTGCAGCCCAACATAAAACAAGTCATATCCTGAATGGAAAGGATACCTGGCTCCCGAAAGTGGATTTCCTGGAGAAAACACAGCTTGAAAAATACCGAAGGGAGAGGTAACGCGGTGACAGCAGAGCAAAGTCAGTGAGCTCTGCACTTGTGTCCGCGCTGCCCAGCAGGTGGTTAACGTGACGGCCGTAGCTGTGCTGAAGAATATCCCGCGTGAAACTGCTCTCATGTCAGGTTCCATTTTTTGAACCCTTGAAACCATGTCAACGCTTTGCTCAGCCTTCATTACTATTATAGCTCAAAAATGTCAGGTCATTTATCTGCGCCGGATATTAGGATGATGTGACTTAAAAAAGAACATTAACAACAGTAAAAAAAAGTTAGCCTAAGAAGCCCTATGAAGACATAACCATTCACATTCTGTTTGTGGTTGAACATCCATACATATACACTGATATAGTCTTGTGCATATGTATTTAATATTGAGCAGGTACATTCCTAATAAATAAGTACCTTTTTTTAATTTGGTCAAAAGCATATTAAAAAAAAAAGACATTCTACCTCTTGATCATAGAAAGCTGCAATAAAACTATACTCATGACAAAAATGGCCCAGCGTCTTAATTACCCTGGCTATAATAATGTATTAATAGGAAATATCGAGCTGTCTCATTGCATTCAGCACGCAGTATCAGGGGATTTCCTGCAATTCCTGACACGACCTTGGCACCGAGCGTCTGGCACAGTGGGACTCACAGCCTTGAGCCCTCTGACGAACTGAGAAATGTGTTACCATATCATGGTTCCCAGAGGCGCCCTGGGCTGCCTGTTTTTAGCCCAACGACAGTTCTCCCCACTTGATCTGCTCCACGAGTAAGTGCTGGCGTGGTGCAGGCGCCACCGCCCGCGTCCCCTCGGGGCGTCCCCCGTCTCCCTGCCCAGTTGCTGCAGGAGCGGCACCGGGGCTCGAGCGCAACGCACGGAGCAGCGGGAGCCCCGGAGCTCTCGAGGTAACCGGAGCGTTTTCCAATCCCCAAATGCCCCAAGTAAAACCTCTTAACACGTATTACTTTGTTATGTGACACTGCTGCCCGTGGGGCATATGCTGGAGAGAACTCGTGTGCGCGCAAACTTAACGAGACAGGCAGTGTGCATGTTCATGGCATGGCAATTCAGGCACTGTCCATTTTCATTACTAAAAAGTCTTTACTTAATGCTAAAGTTTTCCCCATTACTCCTGACCCCCATAACTCCTGACTGCAAAGCTGCGATCCTAGCGATACTGTGAACTATGTCTGTGTTAAGGATCGAGCTTTTAGAGTTCGAAGCTACCTCAAAAGGAGCCTCCAAAAGACACAGACTTGTGATGGTATCAGTCCTCTCGGAAGAGGCGCTCAGAGTGAAGTTTCATTGGTGTGTGGTCGAGAGTTCTCCTCTTCCAGCAACGCTATCCGCTGTTTGAGCATCCTTACTTGAGTTTCGTGTCTCTCCACCATGGCCATCATCTGTGATTCCAGTTTCTTCAGCTTGTTTTGATGCTTTTTCTTTGCTTTTTCATAAGCAGCTACCAAGTTACTGTGGGAAATGCAAAACAATACACGACCATTCAGCAAAATTCGCTCACAGCACATGTTATCCCCCACCCCCCCACAAAAAAAAAAGGCGCCATGAGGGCACTCTGAAGTTTGGATGCTGAATTTAACTGTATTTTAAACCCTTTTCAAATTCACCACAGTGCTAAGCTCTCTATTTCTTCTGGGCAGGCATGCACCTTTTCCAATAAACTGGTTACCAAAAACATGTTTTTAAATAGGGTTTCAAGAACCAGCTAGAGGGTTGCTTATGATGGCTTTGCAGAGCATTACTTGGGAATGCTACAGCATCATCTAATGTTTCATGAAAAAAGATCCCCTCACAGCCAGTATCTGCTCACAAAACCCACTATTAAACAAACTAGAGTTTCTTTCTCTCCCATAAATAACAATTAGTGAAAACTTCTTTGTGAGCGTGAGGCTCCTTGCAGAAGGGGGAGCTGCAGTCCACAGCACTCTCCAAGGCTGCTGCCAGCTGAAGCCTACTGAGAGCTTCCCTACCAGGAAGACAGTTTCTTCATACGGAGGCTGGAGCCAAAGGCAAGAGAGCAATTTTAAACAAAATAACAGCAACACATAAATCTGACTAGATGGAAGGATTTACATTTTTGTTTCATAATAATGCATTTAACAACGGCTCAATTAAAATCAACTTATTTCCCCCGCTCTTAGTGAGCAGCTCTGAGCTCCCTGCGTGCGGGGTTTAGGCTGGGGAGGGGGCTCCAGCGCCCTGCAGCACACGCAGACCCAGCTCCCGCCGCTGTGCCCGGTACCTGTTTGCCCTTTTAAGGTCGTTGACAAATTCTGCAGACTGCTGGTGCCGGATTTCACTGCTCTTGGTGAGTCTCTCCAACGCACTCACCAGCTCTTGCACTCTGGCTTTCAGTTTCTTCTCCCTAGGTCAGGAGAAAAGGAGTGAGAAAATCATTTCAAAACAGAAGCAACACTTCAGCTCACAAAGGGTACATGGCAGCCAACAAGTTTCTTCCCCATGTTTTCCTTAACACTATTTGGATAATACAGGGGTTTCTTTCTTTCTTTTACTTGCTTTGATACAAAATTTTAGTTCTGATGTCCCACTCTTCCAGTGGTTGGAAAAAAAAAAAGTGGTTGGAAGAGAAAAACTTATTTGATGGGTCTTGTATGTACTGAATCACACTAACAAATAACTGCAAAGATGTAATGCCTCGCACCTTCTGCATCTTGAATGGGATAGCAAAGAAAACTATGAAGAAAAACTGAAACCAATGGTAATCATTCAAAAGTTTTAAGAAAAAATAGCATACTTGGCTTACTAATAATCATTTTTTTTTCACACTTAGGAATCACTAGAGATCCAGAGAAATCTCATCAATTAAGGAAGGCAGTGATTTCAGTTACCGCCTCAAATTTACCTGCATAATTTATACCACAGTCTGACTGTAGCTCCCCAACTTTTATGAGGAGCCAGTGAGTCCAGTCCGCTCTGCAGCAAGCTGTAGAAAAGGTTAAGAACAAGAGAAGGAAGTAGAGACACAGAACGGGAAGCGTAAGGAATGCACAAGGCATGAGGTGCAGGATAGTCTGATGATAGGAAATGCTCTCTTTTCCTCCGTGCAGCCCACAGCAGTGAGGCAACCATCAAAGCTCAGCAAGACTCCAAGCTCAGGCTGCAGCTGGAGTCTGCAGATGGCTTCCCCCACACCTCAAGGATCCCCGCGCCGGTTTCCTGCTGGCGCCCTGGACACGCAGCCGGTCCCGCCGGGATGGAGCCTGCCCGCGTGGCACGGGTCCCTGTGCCCCTCTCCAGCGGCCAATGGCTGTGACTAAATAATCCCAGGAAAAGTCCCAGGAAGCAGCTTATTCCAGCCGCTGCCAACGGTTTTTACCAGCAGATCAGCAGGGACACGCGGAGCGCCTGGTTGGTAAAGGTGGGCGACGAGGAGCGGTGTAAGGGCAAGCGCGAGGAAAGGCACCGCTCTCCCTGCCCACAGAGCGCTGGGGGCTGCTGGACAAGCCCCAGCGCCACGTGCGGCCCCAGTGAGGGGCGCAGGAACGGCGTGGGGCGCAGGAACGGTGAGGGGCGCAGGAACGGCGCGGGGCGCAGGAACGGAGAGGGGCGCAGGAACACTGCGCAGCAGCTGAGCGGGGCTGCCCACGGCGCCCCCGTCTATGGAGGCTGCAGCCCTCGCACGCCGCAGTGGCGACAGCCCACAGACACCAAGCACTGCCTGGGAAATAGAGGCGCAGACCCTTGCTTGGTGGCCGACACTTGCAAACTTAAGACATTTCCCACAGCACTGTGTCTTCTGCTTTGCAGCAGATCAAACACATGACCACGGAGCCTGGGTCACTTGTGCTGCAAGGGCTCCCCTCTGCAGGCACTCGAAGAGTCAGTTGAGAAAATCCCTGACTCTGCTTTCCCAAGGAAAACCTCGGGAGAGGTGTAATGAGAGCCCCAGAGCCTCCGTTCTCCTCCACTGGTCACAGCAGGTTCAGTGCAATGTCTGATAACGCTGGAGCAGAGCGCGAGCTGTTCTGCCACGCTCGGGTCTCGCACGCCAAAGCTCTTCCAGCCGGACCTTCCCGCCCTTGCTCAGCAGGCGCAGCCCGGCCCGAGGGAGGTTTCTGAGCTGGGCAGCCCGGGGGCCCTGTGCTTGTGCGAGCCTCCCCGATGGCCTCCGCTCCCAGGCCTTCTGCACACAGCGCTCTCGCAGTGCTCTGGAGCCGCCGCGCCGGCTCCGCTCCCCGCCAGCCCCACGGGGCAGGATGACACACGCTCGTTTTCCAAGGCGCTCCACCCCTCTTTTCTGGGGAGATCACAGCTGGACATTTAAAACACAGGCAGATTAACCCACTTCCCGTCAGCAGTTTAGCGCACACCGCAGGTCAGCGCCGCGTCAGAGCCCCGGGGCCCGTGGGGGGAACACGCGGCGGAGCAGGAGGGCAGCTCTGCGCAAAGGGCAGGGGGGTCCGGAAGGCCGCGGGGCCTCCCGGGCGTCGGGTGCTCCCAGCCCTGCCCAG
>NW_010577106.1:674432-716820 GCF_000705375.1 Tinamus guttatus | reverse complement strand
AAAACAACTAGGTTAGACTTCAAATGGAAGTGGAATACACATTGAAAAGGCTACTGAAACAGTGTCTTTGTCATGAATGCTACCATGTACCCAGTGCAGTGAAAACTGCTGCACAAACACCTAGTTAATGTATAACCATATTAAAAGCTTTGGCTTAAATCCTGGCTGTTGATAAAAACAGCTTGTCAAGACATCAAATCTTTTCTCTTGTCAGAAAGCTAATATTTCACAGTATTTCACACAACAGTGCTGCTTTGTAATTAAATCATGGCTCTGCTTACGGGGAGGTGAATGCAGTCTCTGAATCACCAAAATCACGGCAACTCCCACTCCTATACTTCCCACCCAAGCTCTAACCTACAACCAATCTTCTTAACCAAAGACTGGACTTCATATCCCATCTCTGCATTATGTTTGCTACAGGCCTCAAGCAAGTCACATTGCTTGTTTTGTTCTCATAGTCCCCTTGCCTATTTTTGGAATAGTAATTCCCAGTATTTCAAATTTGGCCTTGAAAGAAGCTTTATGACACTGCAGATGAGCACTGTGGAAGGACTTTAACTACTGAACAACAGTAGCAAAAAGGAGGGAGGGTTAGGCAAATAAATTTTGATCCTTTCCCTTCTCGAAAGAAAAATCTGTGATAATTGTTAAAATCATTCCAGGTGCAAGTTGAGGCTTGGATCTGAACCTTTCCCGAGACCTAGAGAAGGAGCCATGCCCCAGCAAGGGGACGTGCCTACCGCCTCAGCGCGCCGGTCAGCTCCGCAGCCAGCTCGCTCTCGCCGTACGGCCGCAGCTCGGCTAAAGTTAGCGGTGTTGTAGTGCCATCACTGCATTCCTGAGAAAAGAAGCAAGATTATCAAGATATGAAGTACATTCAAATTAAAGAGAAGAACTCTGAAAACATCTACATCCTCATCTACTTTAAAAACGTAGGTGCAATAAACATCACATGTCACAAACATGGCAGTGTGTCAGTAAAGCACGAAAGGACGACATCAGATTAACACTCTGCAGATCCTGCCACATCTTTTCCAAGCTACCACAGCACACTGATCTGCAGAATGATTATAGCATACATAATTCCTTTTTTCGACACCGCACTGAGGCAAAGCAGAACAGGATCAAGAAAAAAAAAAAAGATCAGATGATGCTTTGCCAAAAACACTTAAGTAAGAAGGACACAGTCTTACAGCAATTCTGTTTTCACTTTCAAACAAACCAGTGAGAATTTATGGGGACACAGAACCAAAAGAACAGGATTGAAGTTCTAGGCATCACTGTTTCTTCATGCAAATTATGAATGTTCGCATGCAAAAAAAAGTTTGTTTTATATTAAAGGACAAAAATATCATCATTCTCAAATCGCTACAGACCATTTGCAAAAAGTGGTTATATTTACAATGCTCATGTTGTCAGAGAAAAATGACCTCCAGTTTATCACATTTTGGGTTTGAAGTTTTTTTGGGAAAGAGAAAGGGCGTTTTGCTTACACCTTCTCAACAGCTGCGTCCAAGGGCTGGCAACAAGCAAGACACAACACGCCCAACCACTGTAGCTTGTATGCTAGTTGTGAATGGCTTTATTGTATTTCTCCTAAGAACAACCACCTTATTTTAGTCTAGGTTTAGCAGCAATTCTGCAAAGTGCTCATAAACCACAGGATGGAAGGAACCATCTAACAACTGGAGGAACTATACATGCACATGCAGAAGATCAGCAGATCGATTAACATGCTAAATGTAGCAGGGAGGATAGGTCACAATAAACTGTTTTTACATCTGTTTTGGAGCTTGGACTTTTAATTCCTGACCTTGCCCAATTTGTCTTTGCTGCCACTGCTCGTAGAACTGAGAGACCTCATCCTTTGCTCTTTTTGCTCTTCCACTTCAGACTTCAGGTGCTCGATGTGGACAAGATAGGCCTGTTCCTGGGCTTCTCGGGTGCTCAGTTTCAATTCCAAAGCCTTCTTCTCTTTCTCTAGCAGATACAGCTGAGCCTTCAGCTCTGCCATCTCCTCCTGTGGAAGAAACATATCATTATACTGCTTTATAGGACTACATACCCAAAGGAAGATACAACCAAACAACGGACTCATCCATTCCTATTACTTAAGAGTATTTTTTTCCAATAAAGAACACTGTCAGAATCTGGAAGGCTCTTTTTTTTTTTTTTTTTGTTAAATATGACCATACAGCATTTCTGCAAGCAAAAGTAATTGAAAAGTACTGCAAAGCTGATCTTCAAAGAGCTACGAGACCTTGAGATGAAATGAGGAATTGTGCCATTCCTTAATCAATCTCTTAGAAATAAACCCAGATGCACTAGACCAGCTGATGTGCAAAGAGTATCAGAGATCTGAGAAGGTTGTCGCAGCTGCTGAAGTTGTGGTTCCACCTTGTCCTTTGGAGACTGTTGCCCCATAGAGAGGAGTGTCTGATCTCCTGTAAAATAGCTCCGTAAGTGTAATGGAGGCAGGCAATCGATAAATAAGAATCAGTGTTTGTTTTTCTCATTACACTGTAATGAAATTTGAAGGAGCAAACACAGACCATATATTCCTGACTCATGCTACCAGCCCCTGAGGCAGAAAGAATTGGTCAAAAAAAGGGCAATTGGGTAGAGTTTTATCAGACATCCCACTTCAATCTCCCTCCTCAGGATGATCAGAACCTCAACTATATGCAATTGAACATCTATTGAATTTGCACTAGCTTACTTTTCTTCCCTATATATGATCCATGGAAGATGGAAATTGGCCGTTTTTGAAAACGAAAAAAGTCTGAGAGCTGGTTTTTGTGTCCTGCCACCCTAGAGTTACGAACAGGGCTGTCACTGCAACCTAACGGCAGGTACAAAGGGTCAATCTTCTGCTTCAACATCTGCTCTCTGACAGCGGCTCACAGAGTTGCCCGGGCAGAGGGTGAGGACAAGGCAGAGCAGTGGTCGGCCTCCCAGCCCACGCTCCCGGCCTCCTGCAAGTCACAGCTGACAAGTTTCCTGAACCAGAGGGGTCTTTGCATTCAATGACTTTTGAGAAAAATTTCTTCCATGAAATGTCTATTTATTTTCTGAAACTATGAAAAGAACAGCTACAAAAATCCACAACATACTTTGAGAAATAGTCCTGAAACTTTATCTATATTACACATTAAAAACCCATCAGCAAACAAGCAAACCGACCCCTAAACCAAAACCCCAGAAGTGTGTTCTCATTTTTGAGCTTGCTGCACACAAGTTCACTTCATGGGCTATAGCACTGAGTTCACACAGCTGTTTTTTGTATCACAGTTCAGTTCTAGACTTGTTCACTCTGTAAACATCTCTAACAGAAAAAAACTTCCTTGTTATGTGGCCAGTCTGTAAACAAATTACTTTTTTTTTTTCTTTTTCTAAACTAGAAAGCACATTCCAAGTAAGAAAAATCTCAGAAGTGTCTTACCTTATCCTTCCAATATAATTCTCTTTGTATTATATCCATTATTAACAAATATAATATAATCCATATAAACAAAATTCCTGGCACATATTTAGACTAACTCTCTCTGTAGAAGAGAATCCGTGTTCCTACCTGAAATTCACTCTGCAGATTACATGTACAGATGTAGCATAGTTAGCTTTCATCATTGGCTTATTCGGCAATCCCAACCTTGCAAAAATAAAAAGCACACCCCAGAACAAACCTCCAGTCTTGGAAAGGTTAATATGAGCTTTGAATTCATTCCTTTATTCATCTACCTATAAACAAACCGAAGATTGGAAGCACATTCACTATGCTTTACAGAAATTCAGTTATGAGGCAAATTTACCACCAATCTCCTTTGCCAACAGGAAAAATATAAATAACTTTGTTAAATAACGATGAGGAAAGTTAAATCATAGGAGCTGAATCGGATTGTCTAGTATGCTTAAAGCATATGCACTGAGCTTCTTTAGCCTCTCTTTATAAAGCCATTAATCTACTTAGTGAAAGGCTAAGTAGTAATTTGAGCAGTCCTTTGGCACTTACGTGAGGAAAAGATTTTCCTGACAGGGGGCTACACTCTACCTATATGCGAGGGGCATGACAAGATTTTTGAAGGCTGTAAGTTGAAGCTAGCAAATTCAGTCTGAAAACAGGAAAAAAAGGAGCCCAAACACTGGAACAATCTATTTGTGGAACTGTGGGTTTTTTGGGGTTTTTTTGGGTCATCCAAAAAAATTTGACTTAAAGACTGGATGCTTATCTATACCACATATTCTATCTCAAAATCAATTCAAAGATTCACAGTGAATCAACTGTTTTTTAAATATAAATAGATAGATAGATCGATAGACAGACAGATAGACAGATAAATTCAAAACAGTAGGCTTAAATCTCCACAAAGTCCCTATAAACTTACATATTTGCAGCTTGTCTTTAGCAGGTTACCAGGGACTCGAAAGCACCCTCACCCCATCCCATCGATTTTTCCTGTGAGGGCAATGGGAACTTTAAAGACCAGAAGAAATAATAAAGTGGGGGCAAAGCGGAGGAATTATCACTTGTGTCATTAAGGGGACTCTCAAGAAAGGAGCAAAAATGAAGGGAAAGGTTGAAGTTAAAATTCACGTTTATTGTTCAGGATGTTGATATGGACACTTAGGAGGCACAGTAGCGACCAGTAGCGACCAGCTGGATGGGCCAAAATATAAGCAAGTCAGGTTTACTCATGAAGTTAATTAGTCTTTATACAAGCAGCAGCTTTTCAATGAAAATACGTTTTCTAAGACATCCAAATTTCATTTCAATGGCAACACCAGATTTATATATGTGTCTGCCTTCCCTTTTCTTTCTTTCAGTTATAGGCTGCTGGCAAAGCTGCCTCTGTGCAGTTTAGCACCCACGCTTCCTTAGGGTGCGAGCCTGAAGCACAAGGGGCACTTGCACAACGAAGTGCTGCAGGAGGAGCTGCCCAGTCGTCACTCCTCCAGCTCACTGCAACTTCACCAGCTTCAGGCACCAAATCTAATGGTCATTTCAAGACAAGTTCACTGAACAGTGAGGAATCTGTAATGTACATGTACATTCCAACTCCAAATGTGGGCAAAAGGTTCATCACCCCGGATGTAATGCAATCAGAAATGCTCGTTTCATTCACTTAATTCTGAGCGTGCTCAACATTTAAATTTGTATTGGATGCACTTACGTCAGAAAAATACAACAGCAAGGATTATTACCTGGAAAGAAGTTCTAGAGAGTCATTTAAAGGGCCTCCAAGAAGATCACAACACACAAGGCAGAAAAGATCATCTTTCACAAGCAAAACAAATACCAGATCAGATAAAGGACAGGTGAAATTCTGAGTAACTGTAGTTTATGTTGAACAATCCTTAACAAAGGATTCTTAACTTTTCCAGCAATAAGACTGTAGCCTCAAAGCACATTACAAGCAATGCTATCACCACCTGTATACACAAGAGGGAGTTAAAAAAAAAAAAAAAGGCAAAGAAAGCTGAGACTTCTTATCTAGATCCCAAGTCCTCTGAAATGCAGGAAAAGGCTTGCAAACTAAGCATTGTTTACACCCATCAGAAGTAATTTCCTTGCTAACTGGGGCATGACAACAAACCAACCTCAAAGCAAGACCTGCTGACTGATGACAAACAGCAGAATGTATTTGGAAACACGGTTAATTTTTGCTTGAAGCACATAAATTGATTTTACAGAAGTACTGGATGACCTGCTAGTTTTTATATATTGGATCACTAAGAGAATAAACATAGCAAAATCAAAACTGGAACAGAAAAGTTATAAGGCTTCCTGACAGTACCCTTAAGGCCTTTATTTTACAGACCAGGTTTATCAATAATAAAGAAAGAATGGTGTAACAGCACAACACAGAGATGCAAGAAGCAACAACTCATGTGGTGATTATATTTTACTAAGTGAAAGGTTGCTGAAAGACACAGCAGAGGTTCCAACACTGATAAACTTTTCAAGAACATGGCAGCAGGCCATAAGACCCCAAAATGTAGGAGATCCTTGAGCAGCCCAATCAGACCTTGCCAGGAACGGAGGGAAGGGAGGAAACGCATTAAAGAGATGCTACATGACAAAGTCCTCCACAGCACAGATGCCATGACTGGCACTGAAATTCTCTAATCATCTTGGAATGTAGCAGATATATATGCAATTTTACATCAGATGCATGCTCCAAATAGTAGACATGAATAATAAACTTAAAGGTGAAAGTCAGCTCTGCTGTAGCTTGCAAACATACGAGCTGCTTGCAAAGCAGATCTGAGCAAAAATCACGGATGCTTTTTCTTGATTCTTCAGCATGCAGAGGACAGCTCTGCCTATCTGCCTTTTTTATCACTACATACAAAGAAGAAAGGCAGCAGTCTTCCATTCCTGTAGCAGGAGAGGAGTTATCAGCAAATGCTCTCCAGGCTTCAATAAGCATGAGACTTTTCACCATGTTCCCCTCAGAGACCTAGAAACTGTGAATTCCCACAAAGTACAATGAACGACAACCAAAGGACACTGCTGTCAGTTCCCATGGGCCAGAAAGGACTGACACTGACTCCAGACACGTAGAACACGTATCTATTCCAGGTTGCACTGCACACAAACCATCAACATGGGTGTCTTCTGGGGACAATTCCTGCAGTGAAAATCTTGTGTGCTAGATGTGGTTATGAGTGGGAAACACATGTCAAAAAGCAGCTGCTCATTTAGTGACAAGAAGGATCACCACTGTGCCCAGAATCATGATATGCAGCTATCTGTCCCTGCCAAGGTAAGGTCCGCACAGGCACTAATCATGTGGATAGCTCTGCAGTTTGCCCTTAATGATCAGTTTAAAGCTAGAGGTGAGTATGGCATACAAGACATTTCTGCAGAGATCTGGAGACAAAGAAAGAAAATTAGAAGTATGATGTTGGAACTACACCTCTAATAATCTGCGAGAGTCTTTGAAACACCCCATGTAAGACTCCTGAGTGTTCACGGAATACTTTTTCTCTGGACTGTAAATACTAAATATTATAGTGCATAATTATGTTTCTTATCACACAGCAGCAGTAAGAATACAATTATCAGTACTGAACTACTAACTGGACAACACTATCCGATCTAAACAAAAATCTATAGATTTAAAAGCTTTCAAAATTATTGAGATTTGCATCTAACATATCTGCTACTAATTCACTATAGTAGGACTTGCTAAAAAAAGAAGAGTTAAACTTGCTTGAATTGAAATAAAACCAGGCAATTTCTGAATGCAGACACATACTTGTGCTGTCTTTAATATGTTCATATGTTTTAGTTCACATGTGTTAGTTCACCCTTCTAAATTTGCAAAGCCAATATAGAAGCCAGGTTTAACATGATACAAGGTCCATACCTGCTTGGTAAAAGTCAGCCTGTCCCACTCTTAACTTTACAACTGGACATATAAACTGGGTCTGAGGTAGCAGTATTCTCCTAAAACATTTGCTATGGCAACTCATCACCTTATTATACTTTGCTTCTGCTTTAAACTCAACCATACATCGAAGCAAAGCATCAAGAACAGCTCTAGACTAGTAACTGCTTGAGAGCCTTACGGATGATGGCTTTTGACAGACCATTCTTTCTCCCAGGGCGGTATTAAAAGGTGAATTGTTTTGGTTCAGTTCACAAATACTGGAAAAGCATTTGCACGCTTGCAAGTAAAGTAACCAACTGCCTCATGGGAAGTACTGTATCATACTTTGGTCACCCTCAAGCAACTCAGCTGCCATATCTCCTACAGAGAGCATCTGGTTTATCAAGGAGAATGTTCCAAGTTTAGAGCCATGGATGAAGTCTTTGCCTAATTCAAAACACACAGATCTTGTCACTGCTAATGCTTTGCCTTCTGTCACTTTCTGACTACTGGAAAGCAATTTTCAGACACGCTTGTTTGCTTCAACAGTGTAACCCTTTACCACCCAGGCATCAAAGCCTCCTATAAGTGTGACTCTCTTAGCAAGTTTTGTAGCGCAGATGGCTTGTCAGCAGTGCAGTGGCCTGTTAGAAATAAATAAAATACCTTCATGGCCATAAGTTCCTGCATCAAGACAGCATTTTCCAGGTCTAGCCTCTGGCTGTCTCCACGAGGTTTAACATCATAACTGAGGGGATCAATGTGGATGCTCTCCAGCTCGAGCACTGTAAGCTTCACTGCTGCCCTGTCATTCTTCAACTGCTGTATATAATCCTTCAACCGCTGCTCATCCTCCTTTGTGAACTCTGTATCACAGCTGCTTGCAGTTGAGCTAGTAGTACTGGAAAGAGAAAGAACAGCATTAAAATACACTGGAAATAAGATCTAAATCTACATATGAAATACTCTACAATACATGGCATTTGTTATCATTAACGCAAACTTAAAGTTCACAGAAAGGACACAGGTAGTATGGACTAGATGTTGCAATGTTCAAAAACTCCAGGGAAGGATGACAAACATGGAAGAGAAATTTAATTCTCCAAGCCATGTGAGCAAATCAAGTCACTGTCTGCTTCTCTGAAAAGCCAGATATTTAGCACCATGTAATTGAGTTAACTTTCTGGAATAGTGACTTCTGAAACACCTTTTTTTTAATTAAAAAAAAATGCTATGTAAGATTTCTTAGCAATACTCTATAGGGAATGCCTCTGTGTGTTGCTTTACTGCTGAGTCTTCATCTTTTTTGGTAAGAACCATCTGCTAAGAAAAGAGAATCAGCCCAGCCCTTAATTATATCTGATGACAGTAGTATCAATTACCTGGAGAATTTTTTAATGGACACCCATTGGAATCAATCTGAAAAAAAAAAAAAAAAAAAACACTGGCAGATGTCAGATGGCAACATATTTCAATTCATGATAAGGCTAATTTCACAGAACACTTCAGGCCTATGGGGTTTTAAAACAAGGCCATAATTTAAGATTTTTAATAAAAAATCTTCAGACCTGATGGAGCAGTCCTTTTCTAAGGGCATGATTTCAGATGAGTGGCTGCCCACTAGCCTGCTCCACAGTTTACCAAGTGATTCCACAAAGAGAAAACTCATGTCTTGCTAGGAGTAAGGGTGTCTCAGTGCTGCATCCCCACCTCTACGCATGCCAGTGCTGTAGGGGGCTGGGACCGACGCAGCCCCAAGCATTCCAGGGCTGAATATAGTTGCAATAACACTAAAAGGAAAATAAAATGCCCTGTTGTTTCTATAACCTCACTCAAAGCTGCCTGCTGTCTCCTGAGGACCTGTAATCAGCTGCTGGGTGAGGGATAAGTCATCCATTAACTGTGCTTGTCTGGAATGCTAGATGATCTCAGTTATCAGCAGGGGAATAAATCACTTTCTGTATCAAATTGCGCTGTTGTTCAACATTTTTGGAAGAGAGCCCCGCCCTCTACATGCTGTGAGAGTCAGAATGATGTCCTGAAATATATTACACATGTGAGAAAAGGAAAGAAAAAAGTCTGTATTTTTCTGATTTTCCACCTATCCTTACCAATTAATATTTCTACAAATTCCAAGTACAACCTTGGAAGACAGGGAGAAGTGGCAGACCTGCAAAGATTTCTCAGAATCTTTTCCCCTTGTGAAATACCACGTTAAAAGTCTTTACTACAGTTTTCTGCTCATTTCTTATTATTCCTTCCTTCTCTTAGGGATAATAGGTGCCATGTTTCCCTGAAATGCAAAACAGTCTTTGCTTTCACTTTCATCCATTTCCATCTGCAGTCAAGCTAAAAACACCCTTCATCTACACTATATAGAAATTCTTCTAGGTGGAAATGTTGAGATTTTTGTTAATACTTAGTTTTCAAAATATTTCATAAACATGGTTTTACTGACTCTAATGGCACACTTCTGCCATTTCTGAAACTGATACTAGTAAGAAAAAAAAAAAGGAGATAGACAATACAAGAGATACTTAATTCTATACTGAGTGGCACCGTGAACTTCCCCAGCATCCAAGCACTATAATTAGAGTTTTTTGGATTAAACGTAAAACGGCTTTTATTGAAGAAAGAGTAGCCCTTAAAGCCTATCCAGGTTTCTGATTTTGGGACACAAGCAGCTCATCTTAGTTTCTGCCTAAAAGGAAAAGAAAATCTAGCCCTCCCCTTGGGAATTAAACCTGAGCACAAATGGTGGAAGTCTATTGTTGTTGTATATAGTTGTATTGTTGAACCTCGCGCTCACTGGATACCCACAGATCTGGCCCTTGAAGATCTCCAGTTACACACGTAGCCTTTTGTGCAGAGCCGTGCAAGCTGAGGAAGGCGGTCTGGGCCGTTGCCAGTGATACTGAGGCTGCTTCTACTTCACTCCTGGCCGCCTGCCTGCCCGTCTGCAGCTGAGCTGGCTCCTCTGCCGAACTGCCAACATTATCTTTTTCCTTCCTCTCTTTTTTTTTAAAAAATAAGATGAAGGGAGTTTAATGGAGAAGCGGTGTTGGCGAGCGCCACAAGAAGGAACGAGTGTGTTTCCACTACTTGTGCACTTGTGGGGAGCCCCCACGAGGGGGGCAGCAGCAGCTTGGGGAGCAGCAGGCAGGGCAGGGATCTGCCTCGGACCCGCTCGGAGAGACGGGCTGCTGGAGGAGGCACGGAGCGCTGCAGCGCTGCGCCAGCGGCCACCCCCAAAGCCTCATCCTGCCTGGGCAAGCACGCGGGTTGCAGCTTCTAACGGCCAACAGGGCACAGTGCGTGCGCGTGTTTATATAAAATACACACATAAATATTCACTTAGGTATGTTAATATATGCTACATATATAATGTAGTATATGGATATTAACAAGACTTCCTAGAGTGTCTTGGAGTGTATCATTTTTTATATGCTGCAAAATTTTATCCTTATGACCCTACAACAGTCTTTGATTAAACTTTTTTTTTAAAAAAAGCCAATAAATAAATCCACAATTCAGCAAGGGGACAGGCAATGAAAAGCTGAGAGAACCAAAATAATGGTGTCAGTACGGAATCCACACCACTTGTTTGAGTGTCTGAATACAACCTCACACTTGATACAAGGCATACATAGGTCCACCAGTCTTTTAGGTAAGTCTTATGGCTCAGTATCTCAAACAGCACATGTCAAAAGATAAGCAAAACTGAAAAATTCTTCGACCAGCTAAAATAGAAAGAGCAGTATTTTTAGCTAAGATAAGAACATTTTGGTGAAACCACCTTTCTTCCTTCTGAGAATAAATTGCACACGCAAGGAAGTTAAGATTAAGAATACATTAAGATTAAGAAGAATATTAACATATCTGTTGGGATATTTCTAAATAACTTATTCCCACGCTTCAGCCAAGACAATCTTGTATGTCATCTGCTTATCCACAACCTGAGGTGATTCTGACTGCAAGATTTAGCACTGTGTTCAACTGAGCTTACATACTTAATGATACTCAGCAATGAGAAAAAGGATTTCCTGTGCATATAGGAGGACAGACTTTTCCTCCATGAATGCAGATATAAGGTTGGGGTTACTAACTCTTCAGTGAATACAAAACACTATTTTCAGTCAGAACTAGAATTGCAGACCTTCTCTTCTGTTTTCTTTTTTGAGATGTAATCAGTCAAACCTTGTTGGCAACACATGTTACATGGTTAGCTTCTATCCATTAAAATAATTATGACTTCCAAGTATACCACAGAGCTATTTTTATTCTCAAAAATGAATTGGCAACATTATTGTGGTGCTGCTGCCAGCCAAATGAGTTGAGATGCTCGCTATTATTTTTATTCTCTTCAATAGCAACAACCTCTGTGATGCTCTTTCATTTCATTTCAGTTGCTCCCTTTTACAATCTTTAACCCCTTGCCACCAGTGGCCCTCTGAGCATTTGTTCTCAGTAATTTGTTCAGTGATTTGACATTCAGAATCTCATTTGAAATGCCAAAGCTAAAGATGGGTCAACAATCCCATTATAATGCCCTATTCTACAGGGCTTTGAACAGCAGGGAGAATTATTCATCTGTCACAAGTCTCAGTGAAGGAGAGTTTTCATTTTCTCACTCCTATACACATCCACAATCAAGAGACCTCACACTAAAACAGTTACAATAAAAGATCAGTCTCACAGATCCAGAGTATGTTTGAAACACATAACACAAAAATGTTACTGGTACAAAAAAGTACAGTGGTCTCCAAACGGTGGCTCACACAGCACTCCTCCCCATTTTATAGACTGCCAGTATCTTTAAGACAAAGGAAAAACACAACGCCTGTAGGAACAGCTAGAAATCCAGAGACGGCCTCCCTATCTCTGCTTGTATTGCTAATGCAGAGAAAAGGAACTGGAAACCACCAACATCAAAGAATCACAGAAGGCAGGAGACACATGGCAGCGGGAGGTCTGTCGAGAGCAGCAGGGAGCCAACGGACAAGGGAGCATGTTGGAACGGACTGAGCTGGCAATGTAGGCAGGATAACACCAAAAAACATGAGCAGGCTCCTGGAGACAGAAAACAACCAACCAACCAAAGGTCAAAATTGCAGGGAGAGGAGGCAAACTGAAAATCTTCTATTTTTAACACCTGGGGTAGAATGCTTACTGATTATCATAAAGAAAAGTGTGTGTCTTTTGAATGAGCACAGCTTTCCACCTATGGACTGACAGGACAGCATCATGTGTCTTGAGCTTAAAAGAGCAAGCTTCTCTTCTGCGATAGGGAAAACCCCTATCCTGTATCTGACCACAACAGAAGGAAAGAAAAGAAGGTTTGTATTATAGGGAGAAGCTAAAGTTTCAGAAGTTATTTTTCCTGGCATGTGGAGTTAAACAAAGAAAAATCACATGCCCAGGGTGCATAAGGTATGATCAGATCAGGATGTCCATATGACAAGCTCCTGACCTGCTTGTGTGATGAATAGGAGCAACTTTTCTTTCTCAGGTTCCACACATATCAAAGCAGACAACAGTGTTTACCGTATTCCGGTAAACCGTACAACATTTTACTCCGTGCCATGGAAGTTCAGCCTGCAATGAAAATGGCTACAGCTAACAGATTTGTCTTCCATACACAAACATCTTCTTTTACATTTTTTCATGTCACAGTTTATACTGATGAAATCTGAAATCAACGTGAAGTTGCATCTACTTTAAGTATCACATGCACACATACACATATTACCAGACAACTACCAGGAGTCCACTGCAAGCAGCGCTATGAGGGACAGTGTTCCTCTCCAGACACTCACACTTCCCTCCTCCTACCCTTAACAAAACAAAAATGAGGAGCAACAAATCAAGGACTGTTGAGACTGTATTCCTACCAAATACTTCAAACCAAAAACTTAAGTATTTCCCAACACAATCGTGGCAACTATCTTTTTCTTTAAAACAATGCATTGACTGTGTAGCAGACAGTTCATAAGAAAGACAAACATCAAGGCGTTATAAACAATTGAAGATGACCCCTTCAAACAGAACAAGGGTAAATAAGTGCAGCCTAGTGAGAGATGCTGTCAGGCATGGCCATTACAACACATTTATGTGCACATATGGCCTAAGTGGGCATGCAGTAAAGGGCAAGTCAAGCATTCAAAACAACTTTGGAGCACCTTTTCCTAGGTCAGTCAAGAATTTTGGTATCATGATTGAACAACGAGTTACTAGTGAAGATTGTGCCACATTCTCATTTCTGAACAAAAATTTTACTTTCTTGGAATGACAGTGCAGCATTAAAACTTCTTTTTTTTTTTTTTTTTAAAAAAAAGGCTCACATTGAACCTAATTCCCTGAATTACTCTTTTCCTGATTTTCAGCTATTCCATGCTAGTCAACAAGGCAGGAAATAAGATCATTTGAAGGAGATGGTGGCAATAAGAGGAAATAATAAAGTATTAAAGTAAATTTCTAAAAGTGTCAAAAAAAAGGACAGCATTTGAATAAGGAACTGCCTCAAAGACAGAATTAAAACAAAGTTTTAGAGTGAGTATGAGAAATCAAAATAAATTTTACACAGAAAAAATATTCATCTATATTTATCCAGGATGCTTGCCAACTTTGTATCCACGCATATTCATTCCCCAGAGTACAATTACACTGCAGGCAGACAAAGACCCCAAATGAAGCTGCTGGCAGATGTATTCAAACTGGAACACTTCTGCAGTAACAGTTGATTTAAGTTTTAAAATTCTATAGAGCTTCAGAAAAACTGCAATATCGTTTTCTGGAAGAATCCACTCCATCTTTCATGACTTGTGTTTGCCATTCCATTTGCATGGAAAGGAAGATATTTCAGTGTCACAAAAAGGAATGGAGAATGGAGAGAAAACGATTCAAAATGAAATGGCTGGATTTGTGATGTTTCAAAAATAATCCTTTAATATTCAAAAAAAAAACAATGGTAGCAAACTGGTTCTCTGTCTCTGGTTCTCTGTAGCTCTGTGCTACCCTTATATAATAGATGGGAATGAGATCTACAAGCTCCTCAAAGTTTAGTGAGACAGCAAGAGAGTCACTGGGGTAAAACAAATGTAAGAGTTTTGCCCTTTAGGAAGAAGATGAAAGTTCAGAATCACCCATTTGCAACAGATCTATACAGGATCCATTTTGGTTGGAGTTGCTCAAAATCTAAAGACCATTAGAACCACAGACGCACGGTGACTTTGCAAAAACATAGTTAAGAGCACTCAGCAGACTGAGGTAAGAAAGGCAATTTCAGCAGACAGAACACAACAGAATCTTCAGTCTAAAACCAAATCCTGGGGGATTAGGAAAACAAATAAGTTGTAATTACCTCGTATGGCTGTTGGACGACAGGCTTTCCCAGGGCTGCACGCTGCAGCCAGCGATGGCATAGGCTCCCCCGCAGCTCCCGTCTAGTTTCATCAGCAAGGCTTTCGCTGCATTCTCAGCTGTCTTCCTGCAGTCATGAGCTCTCTTAAGCATCTGGGTAATATTTTCATCACATGTTTGGTCCCCTAGTTTGCAAGCAAACAATCTGTTTTAGAGCTTTGAGGAGGGTGATAAGAGTTACGTCAAAAATAGAGATGCTTCCATGCACTTCCAGTTTGTATCAAGATGATGATGATAAATGATCAATTTATGATGCAAAAGCAGCTTCACTGCTGTGTGAGCATCAGGGATAATCTGGGTTCTGGCCACAATGCATCTCCCTCCCAGTCACAAGATCCAGTTATTTGTCTTATTCCTGTTTTACCTTAACTAGCTTCTCTGTTCGTAAAGATAGGCACTGTGAGTTAGGATTAATACAAGATGCCGAAGACAATAACACACTGGGAAAGCACCAACCTAAATTACACTTCTTACTTTGATCGTCCGAGTGCTGTTTTACCACAGCGTGGTCGCTTGCAGCACCTTTGTTTGTGAACACTGTGACCTCAGTGCTAACTGTTTGCCAGTACACCTTCTTACTAGTTACCTTTCCATTTGTGAGGACAGCTTTGCTGCTCAGAAGCAGTAGTTGAGCTTTCAGGGATTATTGTATACTAAAAGAAAAGACACCCAGCACTGATTAATTAATGTGATGTAACTTGCAGAGGTTCTGCAGAGATTATGCAACTACTGAGCCATTCCTTCAGCAGAGGCAAGGCATAAAACGCAGTTACCATTTGGTAATTCCCAGCTGGAGTAAAGTCAGTTCAGTAAGACACAAGTACACCAAAAGGCAGAACAAAGCTACAATATATTCATAGTTCTCTAAATACAACACAGAGGTGCAGGGCATAAACAGTTTGCTTTTTCTTGACAGACTTTCATTTAATCTTTATTAAAATAAAATACTAATTGCCCATACTTTGCACTTGCTAAGTTAACCACATGCATTAACCACTTTTGCCGTTGATGTAGAAGAAAGAAGGTGAGAATATTCTGCTAAGAGCAACTGGCTGTGCTCAGCTCCAAGTGATGCAGAAGCAATGCTTTGGCATTTTATACTTACAAGTGTCGGTGCAAAACTTAACTGGTCTTCAAACCAAAAATCTGTTATTTTACTTAGTCGTTCTAACCAAAATTCTCTGTGAAGTAAAGATATGTAAACCTAACATCAACATCCCCCAAAGTTACGTAACAGGAAGTTGGCATCATTACTACCACAGGACTGTAACTGTAATACTGTAATTAAGAGCTGTTGACAGACACTTACACAGAATTAAATTACATTCTGTCATAGAATGCATGTATGATAAAGTCCTCATAACCCAATGTAATTCTCCCTCCTAAAATTTCTTTGTCACCTGTGTAAGGAGAAAATCCAAAGAAACATTTCTGCTAACTATCACACTCTTCCATCAGCAAAAGCTTGACATTTTGAAAGGAATGACCAGAAGAATAGAGCATGAACGCAAGCATCCACACTAACATTTACTCTTTAGCCTACTACGTATGGACAAACCCACTGACAAAGACTTGCTACTGGCACTAGAAGAGATGCAAAACGAGCTGCAGGGTAACACCACACTGACTGTGCACTGAATACCTCCAGCCTCTTGATTCAAGAGGCTGAATGCATCAGCCTTGTGGCTCTGATTCCAGGTGCTCATCTGGTCTCTAAAAGCTTTCATTTTACTTCAGTGATTTCTGAGAAGCTAACGCTATGAATTACACTCTCAAGCAGGCTGTTACAACACAGCATGAAAAGCTGTACTTTCCTCTCCAAAGGCTTCCCCACTTCCTAACCCATGATTATTACTGCTATCATTATAAAAAATGGGTTAATGTTCATTGTGTAAACATGTCATTCTATCAGTAAAATGTAGCCAGTGGAAATTCCAAGTTCCACACACTTCAGAAATGTATCCACAGAAGTGGCTTAATCTTCTACTTAGAGAATAGTGTGGCACTTAGTCACAAAATTGACTACCCACAAAATAAAATAAACCCAGAACATGGAGACTGATATTCCAGACAGTATAGTAAAATATCATGCAGTAAGTTTTAAAATTTCAGGGCAAAGGGGAAATGTACCCCATATTTCCTGAATTGCTTAAGTTTTAATCCCAGCTTCTAATAGATTGCACTTATTTTGGGGGGCGGTAAATATTGCCAGAACAAACACAATGTCCTCAAAGATACCACAGTTGTACAGTCCTGAGCCTTGTTTTGCTCATGATTATTGTTTAATCGTTCCAGTCTGCATAAGCAAATGCCTGTAGCAGCCTCACCACAGCCAGAATAGGCATCCCTTGTAATGGCATGCAGAGGATAATTGAAATTGCTGGTAAATTTTATAGGTTATTTCCAGTGTCTCCCTCCCTACTTTTTGTGTGTGCAAAAATGATTACTTACTCAGTTGAAAACAAAAGAGACCACAGGGCCTTCTTAAGTGGTGGGTCATGAGATGATTCACTCTTGCAACTAACTCTTATGAATGCTAATTGACATGCAGAATAAATAAAGTGATTCGCTGACATCTTACCAACAGAACCAACACCTGCAGCTCTGAATTGCCCAAGAATGAGACTCTGCTCGCTTTCTGCCAATGCCAACAGCAGTTCATACGCTTCTATACACTGTTCACTAAAAGAGAAACAAAAATCACAATATTTGCAATTTAGACAGGAAAAATAGCTTCAGTTAGCGACAAAAAAGAGGTAGCAGATGAACTACATGATTCTGTACTGCTTTTCTGATAAAAGGGATATTAAATGATGTAACATATATAACTTTTACCATAAGCATTCAACAGTCTTTCCTTCCACATGATAGTCTCAGATTGGCTTCACATAACATTAACAACAAAAAAACAAGATTTGATGTGGAGAGTTCTCTGGAAGCACTGGTGAAACAGTTAGTAATATAACAGATGGTAGACGTTATTTATTTGAGAAACTGTCTTTTCAGGCCTTCTTAATATGCCAAGAAAACTTAGAAAAGTACTTGTTTTTCTGTCCTGGCTGAAATATTTTCCTCCATATAAGGCAACACCTGCAGCTGTAAGTCACTTGTTCCTGTTGCATTCTTATATATATATATATGTATATTTCTTAATACATACATTGCTGCATCTATTCGTAATTTACACTTCCTTATAATTTGCTCAGGGCTGATAGTAACAGAATACACCCCTTAAACAGGTCACAGTTTGTCCTAGCGCCAGAAGTGCCCGTTCCAAATTACCTGCAGCATCATGAGTTAAGTGACACTCTCTTTTACACAGATTAAAGCAAATTTAGATACTTCAAACCAATACTAAGCAATTCACGCACAATATTGATGGCATATAAATTCACTTGTAATTGTGTAGAGTAAAATGTTACTCCTTGGCCACCTGGCCTTGTGAAAGGGGCCTGAATAATGCAGAAAACCAAAGGCTCATGACTGGATTGAGGTCACTGTTGCTGCTGAACTAGCGTTGAGATACATGCCTATCAATAACTTCACTTACACAATTTTCCTAGTACTTCAACCAATGGGCCATGCTTCACAGGGGCAGTCAAAAGAAACAGCTTTACTACGGCACACTAACAATTTTGCCCTCTGAGACCTCTGTCAAGTTTTCCCTCTCTCTTTTTCAGGCTGAGACATTTTCTGTGCAAGTACATACCTGTATTGAAGTGCAAGCCTGAGGGCTGTGGCATTGGACTCGTACTTCCCAACAAGCATGCTCATCCGCTCAGCATTGCTCTTGCACTCCTCCAGAGTTATTGTCAACAAGTCATTCTGGGATTTCAAGTGTTCAATACGACTGTGGGAAAGGAAATAACTTGCATCCTTCAAATTTTGCTTACAGACACTGTCTTAAAAACTCTAAAATAATCATCATCTAAAACAACAAAACCCATTTTATCTATATACCTTTTTTTAGTGACTATAGCAAAGTCTAACTGCTTCATAACCCAAAGCAAGAAGCAAGAGATCTCAGTTCTCTAGGGCAGCTGGCTTCATTATCTTCTCCACTTCTAATTAAGTGCAATCACTATAACATTTCCCTGCGAAGGGGGAGCAGGCAGAAAGCTGTAGCCTTCTTCTGATGCCACAAGAACATATGGGGCAGTTATCCTGACTGTTTGCTTAACCTTTCTGCTTCCATTCCTCCCTACCTGCTGCCATATTTGCTTCTTGTTTTCAGTGGCACGTTCAGTAGCGCGGGGGCATGCAGAGATTAAGCAGCTGCATAAATGCTCCCTCTTTTTGGAACATCCAGAATAACTGTTTCACTTAAAGCAGTATTTTAACCATGATACAGAAACAACTTAAAAAACAAGAACTGACTTTCAGGGATGCAACAAAATCTCCAGCAATTCTGGGAATGGTCAAACAACATCTTATCTAAGAATTTAACTGCAGTATGAGGTTAACTAAATTCTCATGAAGTTAACTAAAATCTCAGTAAAGCTTCAAAATAACAGTGTTATTGACTACTATCATTTCTGATAACTGCAATATACACCAATGGACTATACCTAATCATCAGCACTGGACATGCAGTAAAAGCAAGCAAGTAAACGATTTCACAGTCCAGATAGTAACTAATAAAGAAACCAATACCATTCACAATCTGAAATCAGCAACTTCTTAGCAACGACAAGAAAAAAGAGCAGGGCTGCTATACCGCTTTTTAATGATCTGAATAATACCCTGACTTTTCCAGTTGCTAAAACTCACAGCTGCTTCAATCTCCTACCTTGTCTTTGACATCTCATCTAAGGAAGGGTACATGCTGTCAATGCAAAATTGTGTAGAGCATAGAGAAAGATCACATTTTGCAACCTTACAAAAACATGAGCTACAAAAAGGAGATACTGTATTGATTAGACTAAACTTGGGATAGCAGTTGAAAGGCAGCACTTGAAAGCAGGCTGAGCCACAGTTCTCAGGTTCCTGATCCACAGGGTTTTGATCCACACACAGGGTTTTTGTGCTAATCAGGACATGAAGCTTTGGCTAACGTAGCGCTTATTCAGTAATTAACAGCAATATTTTAACTACAACCAGAAAGTTACAATCTTTCTTCTGTTGCCAGAAGTCTAACTGCATGTATTCCACAGTTAGACACACATCCGTGTGCACTCACTGCCAGTTAACGCTCTGGTTCAATTTCTACAAGACAGGAGGAAAAAAAAAACAAACCCAAAACACTAGCCAATTCTAGAAGGATGAAGAGTTAAGTTATAGGATTTCTTACTTAACACTAAACACTGATGTGTTTTATGAAAAAAACAGATGCTACATCTAATTGGTCAGCCACAGCAAAGGGCACTCCAAGAGCACCAATGACGGTGCCATGCTTGAGTAATAATGTATAAGCAATTGTCATACCAATGGAAAGAAACCTTAGCATATGCTTCAAACATATGTGTCTCAACTTCATTTTATGTTTATTTGCAGCGCTAAGATTTCAGCTGAGACTCAACTATGAGATGTTCAAAAAGCAAAAACTTCAACAAAACTAACAGGAGATAACATATTTCAGCATATCTAACTATTCACCTTACCTGTTTAATCTCTCAGTCTCCACTTCAAACTCTCTGATTTTACTTTCAGAGATAGCAGATCCATGGGAATACAGCGTTTGGAAGATTTCTTGGATATTTGAGCAGTCTTGGAGGGAATGTGCTAAGTGTTCGGCCACACTGCTAGACACCTGCACAGGATAATTAATAGATCATTGTGATGAATAGCAGCTGGATTCCTCCCACAGATTATTTGGATTGACAGCTCTGATGTTCTCACACTAATATATTAATTATTCATTTTTTTCTATGCATTTTGAAGAGAATAGGACATTTACAGATTTCTATTTTAAGAAGTTACTTTGGTTCAAAATTCTAGCTAACCAAAGGCTGAAGCCCACCATATATTTAAAAAATGTTAATATACTTCCTTGAAAGGCTAAACAAATGTCACATTCAAGTTGTTATTTCAGTGAAATAAATATTAACCTACAGTGGCAACACTGTATTTTCTAAATTTATACTGGCATTTCAGAGCAGGATGCAGTTCTCTGTTGATTTAGAAATTGTGGAATGTAACTGAAAACTCTTTGCTTAGTGAGTAACATTGACTCTGTTTATTACCCCATTCAAGCCATTCAATATATGATTTCTAGCCACCACGAGTTGTTAATGCTGGGTGAAAAACTCTGCTCGAAAAAATATCTTAAAGGCTATTTTGAGAAAATTATAAGTTAGCTCATATTTTTAGAAAAACAACGATGCTTTTAACGGAACACAAGCCATATTTAGAAGGTATCATGCATGCACATGTTTATTAGTCCTTACTCCTATGCTGCTGATTTCTGATCCTAGGACAGGTCTGTCAGACGATGAAGACTCTGATCTTGTCTTTGACAACTTCACTCTTTCAGCAATCTAGAAGTCAGAATGCTGCACAAGTTACACAGGACCCCAAACTCCATATACATTATACAAAATACATCATCATTTGTTTCCTGGCTACTTTTGGAAAACTTAAGCAAACTGTTATAATTTGACATCTGTCATGTAGCTGCAAGATGTAAAATCATTAATGCTGATGTCTCTCTGCAGGTCAAGCTCTTGGGCTTCCTTATGACCCCTGAAAACTCTCCTGGGATTCTAGATGGTATTTCCCAAGCAATCACATGCCTGCACAGCAGCTGTGCAGATAATAAGTAACATTACTGCAATACACAGTAGCTTACCTTGGCTATAGGAATGTCATTGCTACTGCTGCTTGTGCTTAGCTCTCCAGTGCTGGGGTTAATGGGTCGATTTGCAGAAGTGAGACGACTTGGGCTGGATGGACCTGTTGCCTGCACACTTTGTAAACGTGTTTGCAGTTCACGAACCTATAACAAAACACAATATTCTATTTTCACATTTTTATGGTTCAAGTATTTCAGAAGTTTTCTCATTGTCTCACAAAACCTGACTGCTTCTGACTTGAGCACAGTAGTTGTATTTTGCCCTGTGATGTCTGAAAAACAAGCCCTTCTGTGCAGCAATACTACATGCATAAAAAATATTTTTCGTGTGGGGAGGCAAGGACAGGAATGAAGCTAATGCTCAAAGCTAAGATTATGATGTCTAATAAAGGAGATGAAGATACTATTCTCCGTTAAAAGCTCTAATCCTGAAGAAATACTTGACAAAAAAAAAAAAAAAAAACACAGGATGACTTCACCCTAATTAAAGGTCAAATACATTGAAATTTTAATCATGCTTTCAAAACTACAGTTAAGTAGAGGTACCAAAAAGCCAATAATGTATGGACAAGAAGGTATCCAACTAAGTTTGCAGAAGGTCTCTGTAACCAAGCATTGCAGATCACTGCACTGTTCTCATAACACATCAAATACTTAAGAGATTTTATGTCAAATGAGCTCCAGGACCAGAGTGGGGAAAAAAGGCCATCGGGAGCCAAAATAAATTACTAACCATGCAGTTAGTGTTTACCTTGGAATTATTCTTAATAAACAAAGAATAAATTGTCTGCTTAACACCATGGTTATGCCACAGGGGAAAGTCACAGAGCTGATTTTCTTCACAGAACTACTGCCGTGGTATCAAATAAAGAGCATGAGAAGACAGAGGAGAGGAAACCATTCAAAGTGGCAGTTTCCCTGAATGTTAGAATGTTTAACTTAATAAGAAAGTTTCAGTGTGGATTTTGTTAAAAAACTGCAGAACGCAATTGGGAAACTTTTGATAAAGTCCAGTGAAATGAGGACAGAGTTCAGCCCACTTGATATTCCCTTATAGCATGAAACGCAACTGTGATACTTGTTTCATAGAACAAAGTGGGATCTTAAACTAGATATATTGCATTTATGCAAAGAATTGTTTAAGCAAGCTGAACTCTCATTCAGAAAACACCAACATAGAAATTGCATTAAAGCTTTGGGCCTTCCTCAGTTCAGCAAGTGACTGTCAGTGCTTTGGAGATGTGTTTGGGGAAGTGGCAGTCAGAATGTCTCTGCACAAGTTACACAGACCCCTTCAGTGCACTACAGTGAGGCTGGGGCTCAAGCTAGAAGTCTTCCCTCTCCCCTGAGCAGTATCTTACGATCCCAACAGTCCCCTACAGTCTGCTTCTACTTCTGCAAAGAAGTAGTGGAAGTTGCTTCTAATTCAGATTTTATGAAAAATGAGGGTCAAGTTGTCTGAAGACTTACAAATACCACATTGTAGGTGCTGATCCTAAATAGTTTTACAAAACAAAGCATAGCAATTATGCATTACTAATATAAGGTTGCAAGGAACAACAACAAAAGCACGAAAAGGCTAATCACACTCATTTTCCCATTCATGGAGGAGTGCTTCACCTTAAACAAAACGAAGTCCATCATCCTCTTTGGTTCCAAAAATGAGGAGTACACAGAATCTCTAAACCAGCTTCCCACTGCGTAATGCAACTTACTGAAATAAGGATGTGGGTATTTGCCTCAGATCTTTCTAAGTGCAATTGAATTAAAATTCAATTCAAAAATTCAATTAAAACTTAACTGAGCAGATGAATGTAAAGAACATTCATAGCACGTATTTTCCAGAAATTCACAGCTGCTGCCTCCTTTGTTCATATGATGTTCCTTTGTTTGGATATGATTTCTAACAGAGACACAGCTGCACTAATGCCTTAAAAACAGAAGTGCTGTACTGCAAGTCTAAAATTGACATAAACCATGTATATATATTGCTGCTTGCAGATGTGGCATACAAGTGTAGACAGGACTTCTACTGCTGCATTAACACTGGGAAGACAAACAAACAAAAACCCCCTGATTTTTGTTAAATTGAAATCACATTTATTACTACTACTTAACTTAAACCAAATTCCCCAACTATCTACTTTACAGCATTGTTTAAAATATTTGATGTTTAGCAACATGGACCAATCTTTTTCACTGCATTTCTGATTTTTTCCTTGAACACTGAGAACTGGAGTACAAGGAGAAAAAAGCATAGCTTATTGTGGGTGCCTTAAGAACTAAGTAAAAAGACTACCAGCGTAGAAGAAAGAAGGGCCAGACAAATTACAAGGGTGTGAGATTTATAAAGGACAACATTAACACGCATCATGGATGGTGTGTTACAAAAAAAAAAAAAACACACTGTGTTTAGCAGAACACACTCAAGTTACCTATAACCACTAATTTACAAAATATATGGATCCATTTTTCTCTCTGTATTTTACACCCGTGTACTCGTAACTACACAATCTCTTCACATACTCTTAAAAAAGAAAATCACCACAACAAACTCCCTATTTTGAGGGACAGAAAAAGGGAACAACACACAAACACACATGGGGCTATGGGAAAAGAGGCATGCTACAAAGGCTTATGTGCATGGGCTTTTGCTTATCAGAGAAAGCTACAGTTCTCTGAGCGATACTAAGTGCTCTGTCTTTTGCCACCTTACAGACAAAAGTCCCACACAAAGTGCTACCTACTGGCCCATCCAGAAGATTTGGGTGCTGCAGCCCCACAAAAGAGCCAAAGCAAGGAAAATAAAGGACACAACAAGCAAGGACATGACACTGGAGGCAAAGAGTGAATTCTCTGGAAGCTTCAAACCAAGCTAGAATATTGTGGACCAGGCTTGCCAAACACAAATGAGGGTAGTAAACCTATCTCAGGTTTTCCTTCATTTAACTTCAGATTAATCACTGAGCATTTGCATACAAGCTTGAAAACAGAAACAGAACTCTAGCTCATTAGCAGCTAAACTGATATATTGCTGTGTAAGCAAATACTACAGAGCTGAAGGAGAAGGGGAATGGAAACAGCTTTTGGCTGCTACCTCAGGTCTCCCGTGCACACCAAAAAAACCAGGAGACAGAAGAGCTCAAGGTGTTAAATTGTTAAAATTTCCAATGATCTCCAAAGATTACAAAACAAGCACTGCAATCTCGAGCAATTCTGTCTGACCCCAACATGAAGGATGATGAAAGGAGTACAATCAAGCTGCTCATGCCAACTTTGTGTCATGAGAGAAGAGCATGGGCTGAGGACGAGCTGGGAGCAATGCATCTGACCCCTTCTGTGGTCTGCGGGCATTCCAAATGCTTGCAAGAATGACAAGCATTTGTATTTCAGGACAGCCCTCATGCTAAAATTATATTTCTTGAAGCGGGGTGGGGGGAAATCTGAGCAGCCATAAGGATCATATACTAAAACTATGCTTTTCCACTCCACCTGAGATTACAATTTCAATGAGGTCTTAAGTAAAATATAGCTAAAAAAGTTCTGCTTTTCAGATCAGTTTGGCAAATTAAGCTGAGTTAGGACCAGATTAAAAAAAAAATCATCACAACTATCAGTTTTTGATTAACTGCACAAGTTGTTATTAGGACATATGGCTTATGCAGAGAATTTCAGATTTAACAGACTTTCACAGACATTTTCATTTTAGATGATGATCTTCAGAAAAACCCTGGGGAAACCTGAACATTGCTTGCACTGACACTTCATATGCCAACACACTGCTTCGGGCTGCACTGAGGTATTGCTAAGGTGGTAACTTTCATGGGCAGTAGTTAAAAAACCAAACAAACATCTTTTACTTAGGCAGTCATACTGGAGTTTATACGCTACACCAGAGTTGCTCGACTGACTCTCCTGGTTTGAGAACACAAATGCTTTTTCTGCTACAACTGCAGTGTGCTGTTACATTTAACAATTGTAAATAATACTGCTCTGATTCCAATCTGATTCTAATATTAATCACATACATTGTTACAGAAGTTCTCCAGCATCTTATTTACATTAGTGGATTCAGAAGTACGCTCAGCTACAGTGTAAGCTACCAGGCTTACACTGGTAAGCAGTTTCCTAAGGTATCGACCAGCCCAGACTTAAATAAAAAGTATTTTTAATATTACAATATCATGAAGAGGTAAAATAAACCCCTCTATTATGAAATTAGCAGTTACATTGCAGGCAAAAATAAGTGATAACCTCATTTACTAATGACCCATGAGAAACAAAACTCCATATGCATGTTGTTACTTAGCTACTGGTTTAGAAAGCAACACGTTCTGTTAACTGAACACATTAAATAAATCTAATTAAATTAAATCTCTAACAAGCCTGAAAAAAGCCCTCCAAGAGCACTCTGTTTGATTACAGGCATTGGGCTGAAGTAAGGCATGTATTGATCCGGTCAGCTTCAGCTTATTCTCCTTACTGAATTTAATTTAAGAATAACAAAGAATTTTTAGTTGGATCTCTTTCTACTCTCCAGGGAAATAATCTGAAGTGACTCTGAGTTCAGGTGGCATATAGAAAATATTAAACAGGTCAAAGGAAACATTTATTTTGTTGCAAGTATGAACACAAAGCTACATTTCAAATGCAAATGTGGTTTCCAATACAACAATTACAAAGTATTCTCTGGTGGGGAAAATAAACCAGTTGTTCTGCAAGTTAAGGATGATACTAAAAACTGTATTTCAATAAGTTTTCTACAAATTAAAATGGAAAAAAATGTCAGTGGTGCCTCAATATAGCCTATGTTATACTGTTATGCTCTGTGCCAGTCCAACATTAGTCATTCACTCATCAGCAGGTTATGGCAAGACACATCTTTCCATTCTATCAAAGGAGTTTCCTTAATTAAAAAGGAGTGAACAGACATTACATAACTGCCTTGTTTTGTAGGAGAGCTCACAGTCTTCACAGAGCAATTTAAGACCTGTCATCTCCAGGGTCACTGGTCTGAACAAAATCCAAGTCAGTAAGGTCAGACTGCTGCTCTCATTTGGCAGCCCTTCCAGTCACTGATATGAAACAAGTTTATCTCAATTCTGTTTTTTACCAGAGTTGCTTCCAGAATGGAGGCACATCAGTAACACATGCAGCATCCCTGCTAGCAGCTCCAGACAGGCCTACAACTACTAGAGAAACATAATAAACAACACTGTTCTCACTCCCTGCCTGCAGTAAGGAAATTTTAAGTATATTTCATACCACAGCCAGCACCTGGGTGGCTCCACAAATGCTTCCACTGGGAAATCCAGTGGAAATTCCAGTGCAAACTCACCAATGCACGCATCATTCACATACACAGGACTAGATGGCATTTTTAATTACCTAACCCAATCTTCCACTATCACTACCAATGAGACAAAACAATAATTTTGTAGGGATACTACCACTAGTTCTAGAAATACTGCAGCTGTATTAGCTGGGCCAATTAAAATGAATTGGTTTTTGGGGGTTGTGGTGTGTGGGTTTTTTTTTTTTTTTTGCTCTCCTTGAGATACAGTCTTAATATAACAATTCTGGGTTTGATTGATAGACATCTCTACATTAGAGCACTCAAAAGTATTTTTACATATTTTAAGCTCCATTTTAAAAGTAGCTAGGCGTTAATACCATGCTTTATTGATATTTTGAAACTGCAATCCTCTGACTTAGAAACTTAACAGGCTAATTTTGAATCTAATGTGGTAATAAGCAGTATATATATACATATATATATATATCCAATTTTGTCCATAATCTTGAACAGCCACTATCGCCTGTTTTCATTTGCTTTCTCTGGTACTCATAAGGAGAAATTAATTTGCAACGCTTCTTTTTTTTTTTTTTTTTTTTAAATTTTTCTGTTAAACATGACAATCTCTTTTGGTCACGTCTCCAAATATGATGCCGATTTCTCTGAACATCTTCTACATCTTCTGCTGTCAATTCAAATTGAACGAAACACTAAAAAAGAAAAGCCAGAAGTGATCATATTTTATATGAAGGCAGATCTCAATTCTTCCTGCATTTCTTTTAGGGTTAAAGGAGGCTATAGAGCTCTGCTAAAATAATTTGTAGCTTGATATCAGAAGATTAGCTGTCACGAACAGTACAACTTCCTCCTAAAATGATTCAGCTGCTAAAGAATAATGCTCTTCTAGAAACACAGACCTTGCCTAAAAAGTTGCTCTGCTGTCATTAGTTAAAGGGTAACACTATCAAAATTTTTCAAAATATATGGTTTTCTAAACTGTCACACAAGCTGAGCACAAATTTGAAACAGTCAAACTTTAAAACTGGAAGTAGTTGATATGTATCTAAAACACTACAGATTTAACAGACAGGGTTAACTAATTTAAAAGGTAACAGGGATAGAGCTCATATTCTCTTTAGCTCTCCTGTTCTCTGTAACAATTTCCATTCTATAACAATTTCAGAGCCCATACAAGACACAAGGCATTTAATCTGACAGTCAAAAAATGGAGACAGGGAAATAGGACATGACTGAGGCTACTCATTGTTCAGTTCTGAGAAGTATTACAGGACAGGAGTCCTGTTTATTTTCTTTCTCCTAATCATAAATTGAATTCTCTTCAAAAACAAAGACATATTTCTGGTTTGGAGGAAAGGAGAAAAAAAATCATCATAAAATTCACTAAATGAACAGCTGCTTTCTCTATTGACAAGTTACATGTGCTTCCTTGGAGATGTATTATCAGGCTTTCTGTTAACACATGATCTCTGACAGAAGACTGTCATACATCTTGGCTGTTCATCATATACCCTTTTTCAGTTATGTTCCGTTTTGTCCTAGCTCTGTAATTCATATAGTTTGGATTTAAAATCAAAAACCTTAAAACCAGTACATGAAGAGAGATGAAAGAGAAACTTCTTCTAGTGGCAAAATTACATGGACTAGAAGATGTGCTTTTCCATGCAGTGCTGAGATGGTTGGCAGGCCTTACCCTTCTGCGCAACCTGTCCCTTTCTTCACGAATGGCATTCATGGTGGCCTTGGTCCTGTTCAGCTCTTCCTCTTTGCTACACAGCATGGCCGTGAGGCTCTCGTTCTCTTCCCGCAAGCCAGCTAGCTCCTTCTCCCATCGAGATCTCTCCTCAGATAGATTTGGATAAAGGTCCCGTCCTAGTACGCCCTCAATTTCTTCTACTGTCTGCAAAAACACAGTCATCACAAAACAGAGTAAGGTGATTAAGTAAGACTAATGGTACACAGCACAGAAAGGTATAAAGGGCAAATACGGCATTATATATAGACCTCCCCCCCATCCCTATTACTTTGCTTCTTTTGTCCAAAATTATAGTCAACCATTTTATTAATTATTTTCATGCCATCTAACAAAAAAGCATAGTGATCTTTTGTATACAAGCCATCTGTCTTTCTTTCAATAAACATGATTAATGACAGTAATCCCAGTAAGTTCTTCTCAAAGCACTTTAAAATAATGACTCCTTGCCATAGGCAGCAATGTCATTTCCCTGCTGGGTAACAGACAGAAAGCAGCAGCCCAAGCCTGGCATCTGTCTGTACATGCGGGCATGGGACCTTCCTTCATGCTGGTCCAACTTCACAAAAAGGACAAGGAAAAGACTGGGAAAAGCAAAGATGATGACTCTCTTCTTCTCTATGGCCTCAGGGACATAATATTACCTACAGAGGACATGGAAATAAAAGGAAGAAAATGCACCATCCGGGCTGACATTGTCATGAATGTTATAGCCTTTCTATTGCCTTCAAAAAAAAAAGAAGTTTAGGTTTCTCTGGGCCTTGCTGCCTTCCAGCATTTTGCCGCCCCTTCCCTTGCTCAGAACTCTGCCTTGCAGGCACCACCCAGCACAGAGGAGGGTGAAACAACTTCCACTGGGTGGAACTGAACCCCACAAACCTGCACACACACCCACCCTGCCAGCACAGGGACAGGCACTCTCATGGCTAGACCTGCAGTGGGGCTGGCCATTCCAACAGGTTAAAATGCAGCGTAACACTCGCCGTGTAGTGTTAACTACTATGCAGTTAACATAGTGCATAGTAGCATAACATTGCACCTGTGCTAAATGTTGTAATTTATGCAAAGATCTTTATACAAAGCAAAAACCCTGACTGTTGCTAATAGGCTTTTGAATCTCTCTTAAAGTAGCCCACCTTAAAATAAAATCAAGAAAGGCAGAAGACTAACGGACATGTGATGGAACTGGCAAAACGGAAAGTTTCACTTCACTGGATATTCCAAAAGCAAGCTATAACTAAAGCTCATACTTTAAAATTTGATATGCGATGCAAATAGTTCATACTGCAAGGCTTAAAATAATCTTTTTGTCTTTTTTCCCCCAAAAAGACTGAAATTGTAACATATATTAGAGATTATTAGAGATTAAGTAGAGATCTACTTAAATTAGATTAGATTAGCTAAGAGCACTTGGGAGGAAATAAAAAGACCAACTACAGAATAGCTGTAAATGCCAGATCAAGCCACTTTGAAAATACAAGCCTGTTTTTCCCTGCAAGAAATCTTCTGAATGCAGTAGCTCAGAGTGAAGTATCGATCAACTTCCACTTTGTTCGCAAGTGTTTCACATTTTGTGCAAAACTGTCATTATTTATTATGAATAAATTAATACTATTTATCAGATTTGCAGCATAGTAGGAGACTCATGCTTAGCAGACATGAGACTACAGGTCTCAAACAATCATATACAGAAGATAAGGTTATTTCAACATGAGGAAGAGTTCAAGTGCTGGATATGCACATGGGACATTAATCTTGAAAAGCAAAGAAAAGCTCTGTAGTGACAGGATGATTCTCTTTAAGGTGGGAACTTTTGATGCCAGTTTTATTTTTAAAACTGCTGCTTTTTTGCTGTTTCATCCTCTCTCTTTCCTGCCCCAAACCCCTCCCACACAGGGCCCTGCTGTTCCCCTTGCCGTTCCCTCTGCCAATGCCAAGTTCAGCAGCTGCCACCTTTTCCCCTATTCCTGCCCACTGTTACTATTTTTTCAGTCTTTCCATTTTCGAGGGCTCTGCTCCTCCTCACAGTGCTGCCAGGAATGACAAGGCTGGAGCAGTAACTGAACAAGGAAAACTCATGAGGAGACAGCAGCAGGAGTTCAAGGCTACAGAGTTTTAATGGAGGACAGAGAGGTTGCTGCTGTTTCTCCAGACCCTCCATTGCTACTATTTGCCCACAAAAACACAAACTTCAGACAGCAACAGCACCAGCATGGGTCTGACAGTCACACTAGTGGCTGCCTATGGTCCTCGACAAAGCTGAAGAGATTTTCTGCTCCTATGCTCCCACATTTTGAATGTGATCCTTTTGCTGACTAAAATACTTCTACAGCTCCCTGGTTTCAGGACCAGTATGCTACATCCACCATGGGAATAATGCAGAAAGTATCATAGGCGGATTTTTTTTTCCTTCAAAGCAGTGGCACAGTGCAGTTATTTGGGGCAAGCTGCTGCACAGCAAATAAATCCTAGTGTAATTTCACAGATTATAGGACTAACCTGCAAAGTTCTAAGCACAGGGTTAGATATTTTACCATGGTAATTCCAGTCTTGTCTCTGACACTGTCTGTTACACATACTCCCTGCCTCAATCCCTTTACTAAGGTGTTGTATCACAGACATTTCAGAACGTTTAATGTTGTATCACAAATATTTCATGAAACATTTCGTAATGAAATATGAACTCATAAAGGATGACTTTTAAAAGAAAAAAAAACAGTACTTTTTCATATGACACAAGTCAATGGCAGAATCTATTGTTTCCAGATATTATGGATAAGAAAAAAAATAGGTGGATAAAAAGGTTAGATACTATCACAGAAGGAAACTTCATTCAAGACTGTTAAGCACAAAAGATAGCACCTCTGGCTCAAGAAGTTCCCAACCCACATCTTGCTTGAAGCACATAAGGAGGAAGACCATCCTGATCAGTACGGTCTTTCCACTGGCATCTGCCACCACACAGACAGGCTTCGATGTGACCCAGTGAAACTTTCCTCATGTTCTAGCGTTGGGTTAATGGTTAATGATGAGCAGTTTATACAGCTTTTTTCATCTTTAGAGTCTGCTATTGTTAAGCACCAGTTACTGGGTTTAACAGCTATTCTTTATATATCCTAAGCGTTAACCAGTCAATTCTACGTAAATTTTCTTAAACAAAGGGAAGTTTTGTTTCCTTGCAGTTTATCGAGACACTCATATCATTTCACTATTCTTTTTTAATTGCAGGACAGAAACACTTGAGCGGGCTACAGTCACTTGATTTGTACAAAAATCAGCAACAAATTTACCAGAAACTACATTAAAAACAACAATAAAATCTAACCATCAAAGCAGGAGGATCCAAAATATCCAAAACACTAGTCGTTTGTTCACCAATGAAGAAAATCATCAACAGTAAAAACAAAAGATACCAGAACATGTCAGATTCCATACAAGATTTTATGCATTTTAAAGAACTCGGTTCTCATGCCGCAGAAGCAGGAAAGCAGAAACAACCTGCAGCAAAATAGGTGGAATTGCAAAGGAGGTCTGCATGTTTTTGCTACATTAAACACCTTGGTGACACACTTCAACTTGTAATCTGAGCACATCACAGAGTTTCCTTATCTTCTTGAAAGGCTAATATCCTCCATGTGCTATCACTTGTCCAATGCAAACAATCCCAGGCTCTACCGCATAAGCGGTGGGAAAGCCTCCCCTTTCCACAGTCCACAAATAACTGTGCATGGAAAGATCACACCAAAGGAAGGGCTGTATCTTGCATTGGGGTAAAGCTGCTGACAGCTACTTACACTGATAAAACCTGGATTGTAGTTACTTGGAAGCAACAGAAAACAGTGGGGTTAAAACAAACAAAAAGCTCGAGAATTAAGCCTATGGTAGCTACTTTGTGATATCACTGGATCTACTGGCTGCAACAGTTCTCATATCCTCTCACTTCAGAGATTTTTGTGGATTATACACAGACCAATCTCCGTTTTCCAAGATTCACAATCTCCTTCTCTGTGAACACTGAGCACTGGGAATCTGTAATCCTAAAGCACCAGAAAATGGAAGAAACTCAGGAGTCTCTCTGTCTTATATAGATACATTGCCAACCTATCATCCAGTGATAAGCTTTTTAGAGGCAATCATATTTTGGGGCATCACCAGGATCAGAGCTGACCTTTCCCTATAATATGCCAAAGGACTGAGCAGTTCAGAATGGTCCAGACCTCATCACTTCAAGAGCCAAGTGTCAAAATACTTGTTCTTAGATAAACAAGTCACTGTTCCTTTTCCATCTGACACAAATAAAACTTGTTCCTGCTTCCCTTTCTTTACTAAGCCACTTTACTATGCCCTTGCTTTAAGGTTTTGAATTACGACCTCTTCGTCTCATGTCTTACCAGCCTTCCCTTTTACTGTTCTGTTTACACCCACAATAAAACAAAGACATGCATGTATTGGCTGAATTACTTGTTTCTGTGGATGCTTAATCTTGTTAAAATTAAAAAAAAAAAAACACCTGGAGTGATAGATTAAGCAGTAGCTTTAATAGAAGACAACAAAACCAAAATTTACATGTAGTTAATAGCATTTTACCCTCAAACTTTAGAAAGCGTTACATATTGTAGTTTCATTTACCAGTCTCTGACTAGCTGTGTGACCTTGAGCAAGTGACAATTCATTTATTGGATAACCTTCAGAAAGTAAATTAACCACTCCAGTTTCTCTCATCTCTGAAGTGATAATGAGAAAAACATCTCTGTTTTGAGACCAAAAAAAAAATCTATTAGTAGTTCCTCCTGTGCCCTGGAAAATTTAATGTGTTAACAGATATAAGACCTCCTATTAAACAGATACTATGAGCTATGATTTTTTTTCCTTTCTTTTTTAGCAAAGTACTTTGACATGTTTGGAAATAATGCACAATTTCTGCAGAATATCATCACAGCTCATGCAAGGTACTCGCTGCATTTAGTAATTAACGTTATCAATACCTTAATGGCTAGATCACAATGTTCGCTGGCAGTGGTGAGTTGTTCAATATGTCTATCCACTTCTGCTACAGATAAACTGCAGCTGCTCTTCTTCCTCCCACAGACAACATTTTCCAGACCTGTCAGCACTCTTTGCAGTTCTGAATTCAAGTCACTACAGTTATCTACAAAAGAAAAAGAGCACATATTTGATGGGTACAGAGTGACTCACTCAATCAACAAAATCCAACCTGGGAAGGAATTCTTGCAGAACTGCTAAATACTTTTTCTTTTAAAGGTATGTCATGTAAAGGCATTCTTAAGTTCACATTTGGCTACGCAGCAGTAATTCCTAAGACAGGCACATGGTAGAACACACTTTTTTGTTGTCTCTAAAACACATTAGTTACTATTTATCTCTAGGTTACTAATCAAGAGGACTTTTGCATTAACTGCTTACTGCACAGCACACAAGTGGTGCAACAAGTGACAGCAGTTCCTCCACCTTACTAAAAAGAGTGACAGGCACTCCTGCTGCAGGAATGTTATTCTGCACTGCTGCTCCAAGGGTTTCACTACAGTAGAATTTCCAAATACGGCCCTCAGAGCTGAGCTTTTCAAGATGGTGTAAAAGAGCCTGGCCTGACCTGCACTGGACTTCACAAGCATGAGACAACAGATTATTTTAGACAACCTTAAAAAAACTCAGTTCCGGAGAAGACTGAAAAAGGTAGACAATGAAGAAGAAAGGTGGCCAGAAAGTAAACAACTGTAAACTCAGTATCACAAATCTATCTCCGCAAGCCAGTGGTCATAAATATAAAACTACTGCTGACAAAATATATATATACACACATACATATATATATTTGTACATAGACACATATATACACACACATATATATTTTTATATATGTATATATTTTTTATATATAAAAAATGAAGACAGTATTATGTAACCAATGTGAATGGGCAACACTCATACAATAGATTACTCCTGAATGTAGCTCCTGACTAATAATCACATGCCTGCTATAATGCTAACATAAAAAACATTCCTTGACAATGTTATACACCCCCATAAGTTTATTTTTTTATGATTAAAAATCCTCTAATTCCTTGATCTCTGTAAGATCTTATATAATACAAATGTTGCCCTTTTTAACAAACAACCTTCACACAAGACCACATATACTAAGTTCCTAGGAGTACAGGCCCTCCATTATCATTTTGCCTCTGAAAAATAAGGGTTTACAATAATATTAGAGCACACATTTCTCTCAGAGAACTTTCTCAGAAATTTCCCAAGTTACCGATGCCCATTTAATTAGTTCACTAAGCAAGACTATATATACTGTTATTAGGTCATGATTATTTACCAGGTTATACAGAGATTTTGTATTTATATATGTGAATAAAAATAAAATACATATACCCACAAGGATTTACTTTCAAAGGAATATTAAAAAAAAGAAGAAAAAAAAAGAAAAAAAACAGAGACTATATGCAGAAGGCAAACATGGATATATGAAGGAAGCCCTAGGGCTAACATTCTTTTTTATTTAGTGTTGCTATATTTCATCATATTTTCAAGTTTCTCAGTGTTAGTAGAAACTTAAAATGACAACTTATTGTTAATGCATGCAAACCCTGCTTCGGTTCCATCCCAGGAGGAAGAAAATCAAAGCTTAAACCACGAAATAAATGCTGAGAAGTAAATTAGACTGAAATTCTTTGTCAAAGAAAAAAAAAAAAACTCACATTACTCTCTATTCAACTACAAACTTAACATTAAACATCTACTTTTGAATGCAAAAGTGTTCAGTTTTAAAGAATATAAAAACTCTACCAAAATATGTTAACTACATATAACCTGTTGTTAAATATTTAATAATTATTTGAACTCCAAGGATGGGATATCTAACTAAAAAATGGGATATTACTAAAAATTTTGCTCTTTCATTGTTTCTAGAAATTCAAGTCACTGAAATGTGAGTGTACTATAGTAGGTCTTGCACTTACGGGCAAATGTAGATCTGGAGATGGTGTCACTTATTTTCTTACAATAGTAACATATTTTCTACGTTTTTATATTATATGGAAGTTATTATCTGTAAGTTAGTATATTATGTATACTAAGTTATTTCTGAGTTATTAAGGCAGCAAACGCTATGCCCAAGGATCAGTCTGTTGTTAGTACAATTCTTCCAGGAAGTGGTGTCTTGGAAAAAAAAATAGCAAAAAAAAAATTCACTATTGAAGTAGACCACTCTAAATTTGTAGAGACTGTTTCAATGTAGTTTATCAAATGCAAGGTAGCAAGTATTACATGCTGCATTATAACCAAAGTTTCGTATCAAATTAATGATGTAATATTTAAGGACCACAGGTTCTGCAACAGGAATTAAGGCAGCTGTTTCAGCAATTTCTTAAAACACTGCTTGTGTACGGTGTCAGTAGTTTACCATGCACGTAGTTTACTTACAGAAGAAAAGGAAGACAAACTATTTGTTTTTAAATACAAATTAAGAGAAATAATATTCTAAAGAGAATTCTGGAACTTGGTCACAGAGAGGATTACACCACAGGTCTGTTAATCGTGGTTGCAATTGTGCCCAGGCAGTTACAAGGTTATCATATTCAAGGCCTAATATCTTCTCAGGCTTATAATACAATCACATGCATTTTTGTCTTACCATAACTTTTTTGTATACTTGTAGATTCTTCAAATGATCAGTAATTGGTGCCTGCATGGCACAATTAACACATGAAATTCCATAGAAAAAAATACCTGCCCTCTTAGTTCTTAACCACAACATATCACTCATAGACAGTTTGGAGGTGGTCTTTTCTTGAGACCCTTTGAATCGCTCACATCCGATTCATCCTGGTCTAAATCTAATTATATGTCTATACAAAATCTCTATACACTTATACACTACTTTAAAAGAGTACTCAATTCTCAAAAACTGAAAACATCTTGTTAAATTGAGGCTGCAGAAAAACTAGACAGATAGTTCCACTCTACAGGCATTTTCCCAAACTTCTACACAGTCCACAATTCTTTTCGAGGGGTTAGACTACTTCACTGGTGTATATACATAAAGGATGTGTGTAGCTCCACGCACCCCTTCTTCCACAAACCAAATGTTTGACTGGCATTTCAAAGAATAGACTGTCTTTCTACTACTAAAAAGAAACATGTCTACTACGAAACATAACCCACCCACGTCTGCAGTGACCACAGTGGACTGGTTCTCCGGTACCGAAACAGAATTCTGGTCCATGCTGCGTGAGTCGTCGTTGACCTCATGCTGGCTTTGGCTGAGCTCTGACCGCAGCTCTGAATACTCATCTTCCTCCCTGGAAGAAAGCACAAAGGCAAAAATAAAATCCTTTGAAATACCCCACTCCGTGGCACTTATTTCAGACTTGTAATCAGGGCAACCTGATACAGTTCACAAGCAGTAACAGGGCCCTGTTCATCCAATGGAGTGGGATTTGTATCCTTCACCAAAAAGTGATTTCCCCTGCGCTACATCCCTAACAACTGCTAGTGGCAGCTCGTGCCTGTCTGCCTTCAGTTTCTTTATTAACAGGTTTTTATTATTACAGATGACCATGCAACTGAACAGTAAGTGGACCTCGGGGCCTTCTTTCAAACATGTGTAAGTGTGGATGTGTACAGGAAGGATACACGCTCCTTTGTCGTCACACTCGAACGGACCATTCTTAACCTGCCCAGGCAGCCTCTCTGCCTCGACCTCGAGGCAGAGGGGCAATAACCAGTCCAGGTCTGTCTCTCAGCTTGAGCCTGCTGTAGGACAGTGTGTGGAGCAAGTGTACATAGGCCTGTATATACATATGTGCATGTGCATCCAAATTCTCCCAGGGACAAGGAAGCTTCCATTTCCCTTCTCAAAAGCAAGAGAGCAGAGAGGGGAGTACAGCATCAAAGTGCTACAGTGACTGGGAAACAAAAAGCCCCAATTATCTGGTTTCTGACTGTTATTTGTCAAGCTGGTTCTACCAAAATAATTTTGGCCATAGAGAATTTTAGCTAAAGCTGATGACCTTAAAAAAATAGGGCTTTACCCTCCTGTTTCCACATGAAGAGTTCAAAGCACTGGGAAAAAAAGATAAGTAAATGAGTATTTGCTTGCCTGAGAATGTTTGTAAACATTTTTCATCCTTTGATCCACTTGCAGATTTGACTCAGAAAAATAAATTTTACCTCTACCTTGATTATTGTCACAGTAGGGTGTCCATGAGAAAAACAACAGTTTATACAGGTGCAGAGGCCCTCTGGTAAGTGAGCAAACAGTCCTCATTTTGTTAAACATTAAGTGCAGAAGTTCATTTTGCTGCAGTTTCAGCAGAAAAGTGGATAAGAAGCAGTGAGAGAATGGAGCTGTCTGGATTTCAAGGCAATCTGGGGATCAGCATCCGGGAGGGGCATTTGTAATTTAAGTGTGCTATGTGAGCACTACGCAGCAACGAGTATTTCATGCAGAAACCTTTAGCATTTAGCCTAAGGTGTGACTGGGTTTGCCAGGCAAATTAGCAGTGAGTATGTGCCATACATATATGTAACACTGACTGAAGTCTTTCCTCAAAGTGGCAGAGGTGACGTGATCAGGACGATGCAAAAATAATAATAATAAAAATCAATCATCTTGCTTGACAAGCTGAAATTGCAATTTACTTAGGAACTACTATGCTCTTCTAAGCTTTACATTTGCTCCAGTGTAAAGAAAGCTAGACTTTATATCAAAACCAGTTACTGGCTATTATTAAACAAAAATGCAAGTCAACTGGTTAAAACTAAGATTTAGATCAAAGCAAGGTGCTATGCAATACATGCTTAAGAAACTGTGAGAACTAAATCATGAATAGCAGGAATTAAAGCAGAGTAACAAAGGCATATAAGCATGAGTTAATGTTCTATGAATAAGTTAATTATTAACCACAACACAAGCCAGCATAATTAGCTTCAGACAAAAACAATTACTGCGTACTCAAAGAAAGAGTCGCATTTTTTTGGTCTGAAGGTAATTCATTTTTTCATTTATACGTCAGTCTTCTCTTCAATTAGTCCCACATTTTAAAATCTAAAATACCTCTGCAAATGTATGAGAGGCCGCAGTGATCATAAAACAATGCCTGTTGCACACAAACTATAATCAGTTTCACCACACTCCTTTCAGTTCTCATTGCAAAACTTTTCCAGTTAAAACTCAACACAGCTTGGTCTAGCTAGCCCTAATATTGTTTCCTCAGTTTAGAGCACTCTCAGTATCTTGGGGCATTTGAAAAGTATGCTCTGTGGCAGCACTCTCTGGACTTGACCCATAACCATTTTTTGGATGAATGCCTGATTCTACATCAAGAGACCTGCCCAGAAAGGTCACTGGCAGACACTTAGGACACACACTGAGGTCTAAAGCACTGCATGATTTCACACTTCGGGTGCCAGCTGTTGTTCAACAACTATTTTACTTTAAAAAGTACTTTTACAGCATTCTGAGACCTCAACACAGAGAACACTACAGGTACACGTGCCTGCAAGCCACAGAACAACGGCCCCCTGTGCATGCACACTTAATGTCTCCCTAAGCTAGCTGTGCACGCAGAGCAAATACACTTGAGACCACATGGGAATCTGCCCCTGAAGGCCGGGCACTGTATGTTGAAGGCAACACTATCATACCCACACTGCTGTTTGAAAGGAATCCAAACGGCTTCAACCTCACACATCTTCAGAAGCTACAATCACACCTCTATGTCACTGTGCACATACACCTGAGCGCCCTGTGCCATTTGATGTTGTAGTTTGTTCACTCTCCTTCACGAATCTCAAGACAATCTGCTTTCTGATGATGTTTTGTTTCAGATTAAGAGCCATAATTCAAGGCTAATGGTTTTGCAGCAATGTGTTACAAAATTCTCAACACCTGTTTCAAATAATCCTTAGCAGGCTTCAATAAGCAAGAGAGCCCACGCCCTTCTGGTGTTGTTGCTTATTGTTTTCAAGAGTTGCACAGATGTGCCCAAACAACTGCTTTAGAATATAAAGCAATTTGATCTCATTCCCTTTTCACTTTTGCTGAACAGCAAGATGTTATCTGAAAAAGATTGTCAGTCACAGGCTAAAGTTATTTCTGCATAACTGGATTACAGACAACTTTTTACAGTCAATTAAAAAGAAAAACAAAGAAGATGAGGTTGAATGAATGTATAGCAATACCTTAAGTTTCTAAGGTCAAGAATATTCACCCTTAATTCCCTGCTAGTACACTACTACATAGTTTGTAATATTTTTTGTATGTTTTATGTTATCAAGGTATATCCTGATTATTGTCCAAATATTTACAATAGGATTGCTGCAACTGGAAAGATCCATTTGATCTTTTTTTTTTGCCTTGTACGTTATGCGTACTTGGAGAGGAAGAGGAAATAGGTATGCCCTTTGTGAAAGGACAGAAAATTAATGAATGGGGAAAAACAAACACACACACTCTATCCTGCAATTGGGCACAACAGAACTAGGGGTAACATTACTACCTGCATCCTTTTGACACATGAACAGGAGCTTCGAACCTGCACTTTCTTTGCAAAAACCTCAGAGACTCTTCAACCCAAATGTCTTGCTCAGAAGTCTCAGGTCTATGACCAGAGCATTACAACAAACTTAAGCCAAATACAAACCACCTCTTGCCACCTCTTCCCCGCCTCCACACCAGTGATAAAGACTGGAACAGTAAAATACTGCCATCCAACCACAATTTTCCAAGAACAAAAAGAATCAAGGTTTATAACTTCAGATTACTCAGTTTTATTGTCATCTCACTGGGCCACTTTTCACTATCCTTTCACCCCCAAGGTGCTTTCTTATGAACTCACAGAGGGTAAATTCTGCACTGTAAGACTTTAAGACTTGCAAGTAAGCAAACTAGATTGCTTACACTGTATGAGTTTAGGAAACCTTTTATTCCTAATCAGTTACAGCTGTATTTCAACATTTTTTTTTTAAAGTGAGGTTGAGGATCCAAACCAGCTGAAGGGACTAGAGCAACAGCAGGGAGATGAGACAATTGCAGATGAATGTTGGCTTGCTCCCATAACCACAGTGACCTCATTTTCATGAGGGAATGCTGGAAGAACGTAGTACAAGAGCAGCAGCTAACTCCACATGGCCACACACATGGAACTTGTGCCCAAGAAATGCCTAGCAAATCTAGAACATTAATGGAAATTTCTAAAACACTCCATCAGATTGTTACTAACAGTAGTTCCTGAAAGGTGCCCGGGAAGAGACATGGACACAGGCATGTGACGCAAGTTCTGTTCTACAGCTGGACTTACTGAACCATGCAGGCATGAGCCCTTACAGTGCAAGCTGTGCAAATCCCCCTGACATCGCCTCACGTTCTTTTAAATAAAAATCTGAAGGCAGAACAATAGTTTATACAGTCTGCCAAAACTCCTCAAGTTGTTGCAATGGTTTATTTAAACTTACATACTCTTGCTGCTTAAGTACTTTAGCTATCCCTAAATTGAGAGTTACCAATTTACAGATACTACAGCTTCAAGTAGATAATAAAATTCTCTGTGTAACTCTGGCTTTTTTTAATTGTTTCCAGAATATTTTTGTTTAGCGGGAGGAACCATTAAGAATGTCATAAAGCAGCAGTACATCTGGCTGCATGTTAGTTTATTTTTACAACCTAAAAACTATACACAAAAATACTGAACAATCTTTGTGCCAGTACTGGGGAGAGACTTCTCTGTTCTGTAGTTAAAGTACATTCAAGAAACTGCTTTCACAAAGTGTACGTTTTGTGATATTACAAGCTAAGCCTTATCTCAGTTTGTGTACTTGCAGACATCTGATACTAACAAATTAAAAATAAAATCCCTCTTGTATTCTGATTTAATAAAAAGCTATGAATATTGAGTCCCTAAAGCAGCCAGTTTCCCAGGACTTTTTCTCGCAGAACTGTTTTGTTCCAAATCCCTAGTTCACATTCCCAACAGCCAAGGGTGGAGTGTCATGAGTCACACCTGTCCCACCAAAGACAGCAATTACACCATCCTCGTCTGCAAGATGTTACGCCTTCCAAAAAGTGAAGCAAGAGATTCTAAAGTAAATTCACAGAAAGTCCCAGTAGGAAGTATTAAACATTCCTCTTTCAGTTGCATTTTATAAACTGGATGGACTCTCTCCAATTCTACCTGTTTGCTGTTTTTAGGAAGAATTTTCCTTCTCCATTTTCCTAAAATAGCCATGACCAAATGGTCAGGCACAAGAGTAGCTTAGCATCTGTTACAGCAGTTTGCATCCCTTTCCAATCCTCTTCAGCAGTTTGCAGCAACTGCATTTTCATGAGAAACAGCATGCACTTGGCATCAAATTCACTTTTAGCTTTGCATGCCAAAGCTGACTTTTTTAATGGATGTGGCAGAACATTCACAGTATCCACCAAATTCAAGTACTTCCTAATTCATATACAATTTGGCATTTACCTTGGCCCAAGGACTCCATCCAAAAATCACTTGTGGTTATTCTTAGTACAGGTTGGGGACTGACCTTCTGGAGAGCAGCTCTGCCGAGAAAGACCTGGGTGTCATGGTGGACGACAAGTTGACCATGAGGCAGCAGTGTGCCCTCGTGGCCAAGAAGGCCAATGGGATCCTGGGGTGCCTTAAGAAGAGAGTGTCCAGCAGGTCGAGGGAGGTGATCCTGCCCCTCTACTCAGCCCTGGTGAGGCC
>NW_010577106.1:641089-666864 GCF_000705375.1 Tinamus guttatus | reverse complement strand
CGTAGGAACAGCCAAAAAATGATAATAATAAAAACGAAAACAGCAAGCTATGGTGCTGCAACAAAAATAAGCTACCCCTGCAGGCTGGGAAAGGAGGCCCAGCATGGGGAGCAGGGGCAGATGAGGAGGAGCACAGCCTGGCACATCCGCGCGGGCACACTTACCAGCCCTGTGTGCCTGGTGGGGCAGGCAGGCAGCCAGGCCCGCAGCCCCACACGGCTCTGCTGCCTATGGGCAACAACAGCACAGCCACGTCCCATCCACAGGAGCCCACTGCCTAGACAGGTTTTCAACCTCTCTGTTCCATCCAACCTGTCTCCTAAGTCTTTTACTACAGTTCCCCAGTTCCCCGCTGTTTTGCGGATCAATAAACCTTTCTTCCAAGCTGTCTGTCATGTCTCACAAAGTGGTAGGAAAGTCACTACCAAAATGTGAGTTATTCCAGACAAAGCTTACCAGGACAACAGAGCAGAAACAAAAGCTACTTTTATAAGTAAAGTCCAGATGCAGAAGAGAGACTTAATACTGATCTACTAGCACCTGAATTCAGTTATGCAAAACCTCAAAAATGCCTTATTTAATTTATGCCTTCTGAGCCTCTGATGCACATTAGTGAGGAAGAAACACATTAACTTGTAGAGAAAAAATGACATATGATATGATATGCATTTGGATGATCCTCTGTGGAGTGGGAGGAAAAGTTCAAGAAATGATGTTAAATGGAGCATCTACTTGAAAAAGTAATGCTGTTATAAAAAGAAGAAGAAAAAAAAGACGTGGTATTACTATAATCTGTCTCAACACTTAAACATGGCCCATATACTGAATGTTGAGCTGCGCTTGCTTAATGACTTATTGCTTCTGATGGACTGTATTTTATTTTTAAAAATCAGTCACACTCAAATGATTTTCTATCCACTTCAGATAGAAAACAGAAGAGAAGTAAAACATTAAAACTTTATATAAATTGGTCATTGTTCTTTCTTTTTTTTTAAAAAAAAAAAAAAAGAGAGAAAAAAACCCACGGTTGCTACAAAGATTGTAACCAGCCGCAACTATATCATTACAGAACCCTCAAGCCATTCCAGTTATCCTTCTCCTTACAGCAAGGATGAACTGCCCTAAATAACCAACACAAAATAACTACAAAGCCCAGTCAGTTCAGAAAAACCTTAAAATTGTTCTTTCCAAAGAGTCTTTCTCTCTTGCTCTCTCCAACCTGCTGCATATTCTCTTTTTGGTGGGTGTCCAGAAGCATTTATTTCAGCTTGGAGAAAAGTATTACAAAAGCATACTAAATTTCAGATATTCTGGAAAAAAAAAAAAAACAGAATCCATGTATCCACAGTACAGACAGCTTTTGTTTACAGCCAAACAGCACATGACCATATTGAGAACACTCAGTATTACAAACTTAGCACTGCACAAATGCTTGCATTTGTAACAAAGAAAAACCATCGAACAAAAACCCATCTCACGGAATACCACTAGAGCCTGTGTTCACTGGGACTAAGGGCGGATTAACAAACAACAACAACAACAACCAAACAAAAAAAGCCCTCCAAAAGTCACTGCCAACAGGTAATCACCACTGCATGGGTGCACCTGCAATGAACTACTTACAGACTGAGGCACACACCCCTCCACTCCCTCACACACGTATTTACAAATGACTAGAAATACGTATTGCCCACTAATAAAGATTTGTGGTTCACACAAGGCCTAGAAGTCTGATAAGCAACAGCAAAGCTGATGTAGGAATACAAGATTATGTAGATTATTTAGGTTCAGTGGACCCATCTCCCTGTTTAATGATTGCCAAATGCACTCTCCTATCAAACTGTGCCTCAGAAAGAGCCATCTATCTCAGAGAACAATAAATTATAAAAAAAGAGATCTTGTTGTAGCTGACAAATGATTCAATATGAATATAAATATATGACTCTGAGTCATATATTTAAGGAAATAAAGAGAATAAGTATTGCATTGATGACCAGGAATATTATTTACCAGCCCGTGAAACCTAAAAAGAAAAAAAAAAATCAGCAAATGTAGGCAAGGGCCAAAATATGTTTGAAGGACTGAAATAAAAGGCTTAAAACATAGGCTCCACAAACATTTCTACATTTAGCTTGAGTTCAAGTAGCCCCTGTTTTATCTAGACAATGCCCTGGTATACATACACAAGAAGATACAATTCCCCATTAAAAACATGCCAAATACTGAAAGACTCTAAACTAATGAGAAAAAGTATAATAAAAAACAGTGAATAGAAATTGAAAATAAACAATATTAGCATGTTTTAATGTCTTCTAAAAAAATCTAAACTAACAATGAAACAGTTACAATTGCCTGATAATTTCAGATGGGATGCTTTACTGCACAAAATGCTTTGACCGGTTCCAAGTGTAAATGACCGAAAAGAAATATTCTTTGATTCACTCCGTCATTGGACATTCCTTACTCTTTCTGATTAATTCCATTAAATTCAAGTATATGTTTTGAATGAGCTTTGGTTTGGAATCAGTTTTGAATGGTACGTATAAAAGGTATTTGCCAGAATGATGGTGTCCAAAAACAAAGGTTTTGTTCATAGAAGAAATAAAGACAAAGAATACTTTTGAAAGGACTTTTTGTTTAAGAGTTGAGAAAGTATTATTGTTCAGACCTCACTCTTACTTAACCCTCAACTTTCCACTGAGAGTGTTTTCCTAACAGATGTATAGAAAATAGGCTTAATAAAAGCATAAATGAGCACAACCACTCCTCACATACCACCAAAGCATGGGCAAGAGACAGCATTTTGTTTAATCACTGTTAATTCACACTGTATTTGAATATGATCCACAAGCTAAAGACTCTGTGGTCTAAGCCAGTAAGAATATTCTGTGACTTTTTTTGTTAGTGAACGATTGCTTATGTTGACTTGAAAATAAAACTTAAAGATTTCTTTTTTTCTTTTTGAATGATGCCATCAACACACAAAACTTAACTTGCTGCAAGTATATTTCTTACAAGGTCTTAAAATCTTCTTTCACTCCTGGCTAAGTCACGGTTCATCCCCATCCCTCTCCGAATAACAAGGGCAAGAGAAAACTAAGAAGCATTTTCAAAATTTTAAATTACTGCTCACCTGTGCTTTTGCCAACTTCTTTTCCAAGAGGTCACGCTCTCTTTCTGTTTGTTGGAGACGTTTATTAAGCTCCACTATGTCTCCCTTTAATGATGCCAGGGCTGCTAAATGGAGCTACAAAACAAAAAAGGAAGGAAAAAACAAATTAACCGATTTCTGTACCATGTGTGTCGAAGTAATATTTGCAGGGAGAAAGTATATTGTAGAGCAGTTACAGTATTGGTGATTTTCTTAGAGTATTTATATTACCAAAGAGTCTAAAAGTAAGCCACATATGACTGAATTAGGTCTTTAGCCCACACAAGCTTCTTTCAGAAAAAAAAAAAAAAGGAAAAAAAATAAGGATACATACAGTGCAAAGTGTAATGCAGTTGGAAATGTATGCATTATATCTAACATTGGTTTAATGGGGAGTAGCTTAAGCCTTGTTATTATACAACTTGACATTAAATGTTGACTCACATTTGCATTACAAAAGAAAAGTATGTCACAGTATCTTACAAAAGCCAAGTATATGCCTTCACACATAAAGAGGTTCTCAGTTGGGAGCAAGGAATAACTCCATTCATAAAATTTAATTTTACTACACTTCAAGCTACTACTTTGCACTTGTTATTTTTCTGAGTCTCATGTCAGCGGGTTTCAAAGATTCTAATTTACTGAAGCTGCACATGGAATCCTTCAAGTGTTTTTCTTTCTGTAACAGTTTACTTGGATGAAAGATGCATTCTGCATCTTAGCAGATAACTTGTGGAAGTATGAATCAGACAGGACAACTAACGTAATCTACAATTCTTACTTTTTTAAAAAAACTAACACTTAAAAGCTCATTCACACTCTCTCGTTCTCCTGAATTCACTGTTTCACTGTTCACATTCACTGTTACACCAAATATGGGTTAGAATTTGATATTCCGTAGTAATGGCCTCAACTCACTAGTCCAGAGGGAAGAAACAGCTAGTAATACAGAAGTCTTTCTTTGTAGTAATACAGAAATGATTCCAAGTTATATTGGATGAGAAAACAAAAATGACCTTTCACATTGGACTGAGTAACAGGGCAAAACTGGCTCTGCTGCCAAGACTCAGACGGAAACACAACCCCTCTTTCTAGTCTTCCAGCCAGACTACTTCAGTTTTTCACGTGGGCTGACGTTTTATTGGGTGGGTCTCTTTTAAGTTATTTTTATTGTTTCAATTCCAGCCTATTTGCTAATGAGTCCAATTTTGATATCAGTACTGGAATAGCTTACAATACTAGAAGCCAACAAAACCATAGGTGTTCCCATGTACCAACATATGAAAGCAGCTGCAGTACAGCAAAGAGACTAGCTTATCTGGCAAAAATTCCTTCATATATACTATTCCAACTGCGATAGGAAAAGCCAATTCTGGTTTCAAGACAGAAACAGGAATTATGTGAAGATTTTAGATGCGATTCTGTAGTTTTAATACCAGTATAACCAGCTACGCTAGAGGCCTCATTTCTCAACTCAGATTAAATTATTTTTATTACATCAGCCGTGAAAGAAGTCATACACCCAGAGTTATTCATTTCAGTGTAAATCTCTAGATATGTATTTTTATGTTGCAGTATTACTAGGAATCTCAACTCAGTCTCATTTTTTCAAGTGGAAAACTAGTAATTCAGGTCTGCTTCTTTCAAATGTGTGTGCTGAAACTGCTTAATAGATCCAGACATTCCTTGAATCTGGAATTATTCTTGGCAGTTCAAATAAATTTTTCCAACCACAGGAAAATACACACTACTTTTACAGTATGCACAAACAAGAAACAGACTAATTTTACCAATCTGTTCATACATGACAACCCCTCCTCAGGGAAGCTGGTGAATTTATAAGCCTCTGCTCACTTTGTTCCTGTTGCAGAGGGGACGTGTCGCAATGAACCTCACTTGCTTGCCTATCAGATCTTACTTCCTTCACCACAGCCTTCAAACTAGATCAAAAAATGGCTACAGTTCTTTAAATTGAACAAGCCCATGCTACACAGCGAAGTATCTTCCTCTTTTGTACATGAAATGATCACCAGCTGTGGATTTAATTAAATACCAGACAAATAATGTTCATGGACATGGAGATGTAGCATAAAAGGACACCGTTAATTTAAAAATCTAATTGAAGAACAACTTGTTCTCTGGACAGGGAAACTAATGAGGCTGACTTCCTATGCATTTGTGTCTTTGTCCCTTTCCCATACTACAGCTGCCAGAGCTTGCCCCCAGCACACCCCAATCGAGCTACAAAACTGCATTAACTGTGTCCAGTTTTGCTGCTGCCTGGACAGGTGGCTCCTGATGAGGAGGGTAGCTAGCAGGTGAGTTACAGCAGTCTCTCTTTTAATATACTTCTCCAAGCAAACAAAGAGTTTATATTATTAGAAACAAAGTTTGTTAGATGTTTTATCAACCAAAATGATCGTTACTTTCATAGCTTCATTCCAGCTCACTTCAAGAGTACTATTAAAACAACAGAAAAAAATTGGAAAAGAGGAGTCTGACAAGATAAGACAATACCTATGAAAAGTAATTAAATGGCAGACTAAACAACACAAACATATCATACACAGAAGAGGGCTGGCTGGGATAATCTGTGATTTCACACGTTTTCCCAGCATACCGAGCAATAGGCAGGTAATACACAAGCAGAGTCTCTAGATATTACTGCAATAAAAAAAAAAGCACAGTTAACACAGCTAGTGTAAGTGTAATCTTGGCAGTACCAAGGTCTCCTCCTTCAGAAAAAATAGTTACAAAATATTGTGGCACCCTTTGTTATGCTGTAAAAGTTCTCACAGATCATGTTTCCCTGTCACATGGGAGAGTGGGAACTGGGGCAGAAATCTCTGGATATTGCTCTAACACAAATAAACAAACATCAGAGCACTAGTCAACAAAAACGTCACCCCAGGAAAAAAAATGGGAGTTTAAATTTAATAATTTGACTTATTAAACACAAAAAGAATCAATCTAAGGTTTCTCAAGCAGAAAGCAATAAGTAAGAGGTCCCTGTAATTCTGCAGTACTAAGCATTACATGATACGAGAACTGAGCGAAGGGAAGAGATGGAGGTAGCCATATGGCAAACGGCTTCTTTTCCTTAGCAAACACTGAGAGACAATGCAAAGTTCCTGCCCCCAGCATTCACATCATGCATCCGTAGTTCAAGGCGGGCTGCCTCTTAATGGCACACGATTAGAGAACAAATTAAAAGTACAGTATTTGCAACAATCAAGCCAGATACCACGAGGATTTCCCCATGTGTCATGCCCTATCCCGAGCCCTCCAGCAATAGCTGCGAAGGAGCACTACACGAGCACAAGCCAAAACACTCGCCTCACAAACCGTGCATTGCTCATAAACTACATATTGATCTCATGCAGCAACTACTGAATTCCCACATTCCACCTAAAGAACAGTACATGATGCTGACCATTACATACCAACAGACCAGTGAACGAAGAGGACTCAGCCAAACCTCCTTACTCATCTATCAACATTCAAGGAAATTACAATTCTTCCATTAGGGGCATAGGATGAATACAAATATATCACCTATCTGCATCTGAAGCTATAGTTTCTATGAAATTCACCGCAAGGGCAACAGCAAGTTGCCTACATACATCGCACATGCTGCACCTGACACTATCCTGCCAGTTCCCTTGCTGAAATCATCATTAACAATCTCTGCACAGAACACAGTCTTTAAAACGCAAACCACCACAGAGCTAAGTTTTGAAAGATAAACAAATTCAAAAAAAACCTAGCACAATCTTAGGAAAAGCAAACTTCTGACCCCTCTTCCAGCCTCCTTTGTGACCTTCAAGTCTTTGCCTTACTCCTCCCAACACCACCTTCTTCTACATTATCTCAGAGTTAGGCAAACAGGATTTCATGATGCATTGTTTGCACAAAGCATTGAGCAACGCTTTTGGTGCTGGGCTTTGTGAAATATTCTATGTGAGAACAACTAGAACCAATGTTTGCTGGCAGTCAGGTTTCTCAAGATTTTTAGGGAAAACAGAAATACAGAAGCAGACAGGATAGCCATGTGAGCCACCTGACAAGGCAGTAGGAAGCCAGAGACATGCCTCTAGCACATATTGTTACAAGTGTTTTGATGCCATGAACAAAGTTAAGAGAAAGATCTAAAGAGCAATGAAGGAGGACACTGGAAAAAATCGTAGGTTAAGGTAAAAAGCATTGCAAAACATATTACTATACACAGCATTGTTCCTGACAGTAATTGCTGTCATTCTGATCATTGAATTTAATCCGAACTTCTCCTCAACCTGGAACCAGCCAAATGAAATCATATAATTAAAACCAGTTGCACTCACAAAATCATAGAATCATTAAGGCTGGAAGGGACCAACATATATGCTATGCTATTTCAACAGAGCAATTACAAAAGGGACCTATGTGTATCCTTCCCTCTGAGAGATTAAAGAACTCATCTTTTTTTCTCCATCTCCTTTCGAGCTTCCCCAGCTACGGTATTGCAGCTCAGGAATAGGTGCTCAGAAATGTAATCTCAAAATCACAGTAAGAAGCATCAAACCACAGTAATAATATATTAACCTTTACATCAATGCAAAAAAAAAAAAAAAAAAAAAAGCTAAACACCAAGTGACTGATTTGTTCTACTCATTTCCTCTTCCATTTCCTCTAGCACCATGTTTTACCTGGTTTAGTACAAATACACCACAATTATTTTTGGGTGTGTGTGTGTGTGTGTGTGTGACCAACTACTACCAGTCTTAGTGACAGGCAGCATAAGCAAACACACCTGATCAAATGTTCAAAAGCTCACCTCATCTCTGAAAACATAACCTTTTTTTTGTTGTTATCCAATGACATTATGTTGGATTTGAAAACCCAAGAATGTCAATTTTAAAAAAATGCATTTTCTGACATCCTTCTTATTCCTCAAGCTGAGACAAAGCCATACCACAAACAAGGAAATAAAAAGGTCAATAACATAAGTTTATAATGAAAAACATATTTTACGATGAGGGGAGGTGGAAAAAAAAAGAAAGAAAAAAATCAAGCCTTGTCTGGAGTTTGAATTCAGGAATTTCAGTATTTAGGAAGGCTATTGTGCTGTACATTGCTAATTTCCATTAATGGCAATGGCAAACAATGACTGTGTTAGTCCACTAAAGACTTAAGTATGGCTGGCACTCACCTGGCACCTTTCAGGACTGAAAGACCTGTCACACATGGGGCACGTATTCTTAAAGACTTTCAGAATAAGGGTACAAGAGAACAAAATATATTAAAGAAACATTCATACGGCTAGGACACATCTCAAAGAATTTTGAAGACCTAGGGAAAGCCTAAATAGCTTTCATATGAAATGAGTCAGGATATGTGACTGATGTTGCAGACATTTGCTATATAAGAAATTTCTAGGGATTGATTAAGTTCCCATTTTATCAGGAACACAAATGCCGACAGCACTACTTTAAATAACTCAAGGTGTTGACTTGCAAGTGATCGATAGAAAAACGTACAGTTAGTCTCAATTGTTTATTTTTCTTTTCAGGTCCACCTTTTTTATGCCTCTCTTTTTTGCCCATACTCTATGAGGTGCATTTTTATGATACAAGTGACAAAATAAATGCAATCAAAGTCCAGTTCTTTAAATGGTCTGGCAGGAGGGAATGGAAAAAAAACAACAACCATCTCCCAGAAGAAGCGACAGGACGGCTTGATATTCCCTAGACCATCTCAGTTGTATGATCTGTATGATCTGCTACAGGCAACTGTCCCTTCACTAATTACCTATAGCAATGTAAAACTGACTAAAAAAACAACTAATTGTTGGTTGTGCCTACAAACATGCCCTAAAACTATATATTTGAAACAACTGTTAAGTGCTAATATAAAAAGCTATCTTTTTAAAAATAACATAAGAAATGGACATTTTGCAACTACCTGCCAAAGTAAATAGCACATATAGGGCATTAGACAGTTACTTCATATGTTTGTACAGGATTAAACAAATGCTGTGCCAAAACAAACAAAGAAGGAACCACCCAAATTCTAACAAATCAAGGAACATGTGTTTATTAGACACACTTTTTTAATTTGAAAAATCTGCAGGTATGTTCAGTCTGCTTATTATTTATGAACAATTTTAAAAGAACTATTTTTACCTGGAAATTAACAATTTATATACTTCGTGCACAAATGACAATTTCCAACTAGTTCTTAAAAAAAAAAAAAAAAAACCTAAGCAGTATCAACTCCTGCCTTAATCACGGTGAAGTGTTTGGTAACATGCAGCACTTGCTTTAAAATACACTACCATGTTGCTCAAAAATTTCAAGCAACAGAGAAATCCAATGTTACTACTGACATTACTGAGAATAAGATCTGTTTTAGAACAGCGTAAAATGAATAATAATAAAAAAAAAACAGACACAGTCATGGAAAAAATCTCCCTTTGAAAAATCAGATTGACAATTTGACAGCTGATGAAAGGCGCACAGTGTTGATCTGTACTTAACGAGTCCGCCTGAGGACAAGACTAATGCTTAGGCCAGATCTGAGTACAGGGCTTTAGGACTATTTCTATTGTAACGATGCTCATACCTTCGTGGGAAAGAAAGTTTTAGCCAGCATGTGAAGAAAAGCCTAAAACATCACCTGAAAGTAACCAAGACAGAAATGTCTGAATCTGAAGATAGCATGAAGCAACTGTACTTGGCAGTGTTAACTCTTCTGAGATTCTACACAGCACTGCTTGCCCCACGGCAAGACCAGCCACACCAACACCCTCCTGGCCTGGCTCTTGCACTGCTCAGCCTTGCTCATGCCCTCCACAGGAGTAGGGAGCAAGGTAAGAATCGTAAGGGGGATGGAAATGGAGGGTTGGGGGTGATCACGCTAGCAAAAAATACTGTCTTCATTTCACTGTGATCTCAACACTTGCAGTCTGCAGCTGCAGGATAGTCTCTCTATAATTCAAAACTTAAAAGTGCTTAAAAAAAAAAAAACCAAAACCAAAACTTAAAAAGCACCATTATGAGATGGGGAGGGCTTCATACGTCTACACTATTAGCTAAACAGCATTTGATCAATTTATTTAGCATTTAACATGTTCACCCTCCATGCAGTTAAGGACAGGGGAGAATTCTCCATGCAACTTAGCAAAGACAAATTTCTTGGGATTACTCCTTTGGATTGATGGAAAGAGGAAACAGACCTGCTTCTTTCTAACTTCCCATCCTGCCCAAAACAACTGAAAAAAAATGAAGGGAGAAGGGAACGAGATTCATTGCAGCTCCTTACACCTAGTACTTCCTGGGATGTCAAAACCTTTTTCTCTGGTCTCTTGCAGTTTGCAAGGACCAGTTCTGGGTCAGGCAGACCACTCTCCTTAGGAAAGAAAGGAGCAGAAAACTGCTTTTTGCATTAAGGTGATCCGCATCCTACTGCTGGATACAGCAACTGTCACAGGCAGACTATATTTTTTAAATAGTCCCTCTGTTTATCCTTCACATTAACTTGCTCTTTTACCTCAAGATTCTGACTAAGAACAATCGATGTCTTTCAAAACAGAGACTACCACTCAAGCGAAAGACACTCAAAAATTGGAGCCAAAAAAATAAAAGTGTGCATTGAATTGGAGTCGAAAAATGGACCTCTCCAACAGGAAATTAATTCTGATTCCCAAAGACTAGACTACGGACTTGCAACAAAGCTGTGTTTACCATGACATAAGGACCTTTGTCTCCAAAATGATCATGTAGGCATGATCTGCTGTCACTGTAAAGTTAGAGACACAAAATATATCATGCCAGGTGAAATCTGCTTCTGGCATAAGCCCAAAGTTTGATGCTTCAGAATGAAAAGAGAGAGACATCCCACAACAAAACAAAAACCCAAACAGCTAACCCCCTCTCCCATGCACACTCGCCCAAGTATTCAAAATTGTTAGTAGGACACCCTTCTGATTCGTGATGAGTTTTTGCCCTCAAGTGCTTTGTAGCTTCCAAAGCTGCAACTCCATAGCGGTTCTTCCTAAGCAGAGCTAAACAATTTTAGAGTCTCCAGTTGCAACAGCAAAATCCCCTGAGCAAACATGCAAGCAATCTACATTCAGTTCATTTCTTTTTCTTCACTATTCTCATTATGAACTGCATCGCTAAACAGTCCATATTCCCACTCCGTTTACCTCTGTCAAGCCACCGGCAGGTCTCCCTTTCCAGCAGTGGGGACAGCAATTACACTCAGCACTGCCTGCACCAGCAGCTCAGGTCCCACTTGCCTGTTCTCCAGAGTGAGAGGTGTGTTTTTTAGAATGTATGTTCAAGATCAACTATAGGCAACATTCAACTTACATAAGGTTTACCAGGTATCATCCACTGCTACAGGCTCTCCTGGCAGGAAATGTCTAACTTGTTAGTGCTGCATTCCCAGGTCAATGTCTCACTATTACAGTCAGTTCTCAGCCCAAGTGCCTATCCCTCTACATCAGTCATGTTATTTTAGGCAGATCTCAGTTGTTTTGTCTGGCAATCTCTAACAAACAGCTCATTCAAACCTGGATGAGCAATTTCCGCAAGGGGAGTTTACCTCTTCAAATTTGTTTAATGCAAATCCCTGGATAGGAAAGCTACCTGTGCTAAAATCTTAGCTCCTGCAGGAAGCTTCTATAATTTCTCTCTAGTCACATCTGATAGACCTTTGTAAAAAGTTGTTATATTTATGTGTAAACATCATTCAACACCTTTCAGCATCAGGCTTCCCAAGTCTCGCATCTGTCATTGTATGCTCTTCCTTATTACCCAGTGAATACATGAGGAAAAAGCTGACTTATTTTATCCAGAGATTTACAGTTAGATGGAAAATTACAGGAGAGTTCATGTTGCTTCTGCTGAATTTTACACCTACTGTGCTGGAACAAATTGGACAGATAATTATCAGAGTTGAACTATACAGCACTGATAAACATCTACGATGATTTAGCTTGAGAAATGAGTTTGTTAGAAAGAAGAGGTTCAAAATATGCATTACTGCAGTATTATTAGAGAAGTTTTCTTGTAACAACAAAAAGGGCACTGCTCAGCTGTTTTTAGTATGTCAGTAATTAGCATTATCTTTTCCATTTACAGAAATAATTATCTTTAATTCTAGACAACAGCATGTTAAATATAATAATGAAAAATATCAAGTACAAACTCTCAAGTCTATGCTAACAAACTTTTCTCCCTATCAAGACAGGCTGTCGATTGGTCAATCCAAGTTTTTACATTCTGCATTATAACCCATGCGAAATTAATTTCTCATTGAAGTATTCCCCTTAAAACCTCTTCTGTGAAAAAAACAGATGAAAGATTACATTTGTGAAAAACAGATCGCAGCAGCAGGTGAAAAAATGAGAAACAGAAAATGCCTTCCAACACCTAGTCTTCTAACAACTGCATGCACAAATCTGCTGCTAACTATCAGAAAATCCTATGCAAAATTTCTGCATGATGTCCCCAGACTTCTTTCCTGCCTCAACTGCTTTCAGAAAGAAGCCAGGAATTGTAGGAAATACAGCTGTATCAACATATTTTAATTTTTCTGTAATGTTTAGAATTTAAGCATTGGAACCTCCTCTGTACAAACAACTGAAGAGGTCAAAAACAGTAATAAAGGTTTAGGATGAACTGCAGTAGCATGGCCAAGCTGCACAGAGATTATAGCTTGCACACTTTGATGTTTATTGAATAGGAATTCTCAAACAGCTTTTTGCATTTCAGTAACACCTGCATATATTATCTTTCATTGCGTAGTACATTTTCTTTCACTCGGTACAGGACTAATAATCCAACATGATATACTGTGGACGATACCAAACTGGGAGGAGTGGCCACCACTCTCGAGGGCTGCGCTGCCATTCAGAGAGACCTGGACAGGTTGGAGAGTTGGGCAGAGAGGAACTTCAGGAGGTTCAGCAAGGACAGGTGCAGGGTCCACTGGACCAGGCACCAGGACAGATCAGGGTTTGACCTGCTGGAAAGCAGCTCCGCAGAGAGGGATTTGGGAGTCCTGGTTGACAAGTTAACCATGAGGCAGCAATGTGCCCTCGTGGCCAAGAAGGCCCATGGGATCCTGGCCTGCATCAGGAGGAGCGTCTCCAGCAGGTCAAGGGAGGGGATCTTGCCCTTCTGCTCAGCTCTGGTGAGGCCGCACCTGGAGTATTGGGTGCAGTTCTGGGCTCCCCAGTGCAAGAGGGACATGGAGACCCTGCTAGAGAGGGTCCAACATAGAGTGACAAAGACAATTAAGGGCCTGGACCATCTATTGTATGAGGAATGACTAAGTAAGCTGGGCCTGTTTAGCCTGGAGAAGAGAAAAGAAGGCATGGCATCTTGTTCAAGTGGTCTATTTTTTTTTTTTTTTTTTTGAGGGGAATGCTTCTCCAAGTCTAAACATAAGCTGCTGTAAAATTTGCAGAGTCAAATCCATACAACATGACAAACTCATGCAAGAACTTCTGAGCGAACTACTAAGAGGGATTTATAAAGATAGCATCCCAAGTCACTCAGAGGTACAATTAACCAGTACTTAAAAAGCAAACCTAAAGCTAATCAAGATTAAGTGCCACTTACAAAAGTAATGGGTAGTGCTTTTGAGTGGAGATCACAGTGCTTTCTGCACAAGTCGGAATTTTCTCTTGTAATGTTTACAATGTTTAATCTATTTCTGATTACTGCTTCAACAGAAGCAACATGCTTTTTGTCCTTTTGTATTGTAAATTCAGATGTAGGGATGCTATAGATAAGTTACAGTTCTTCAAGTGAGGATATATATATATATTTTTTTTCCTTTTTACAGTAAAAAAGCACCCCATGTTCATCATGGAAAAGAAGATGAACACTTTTTAAATATCAAGTTTCTACAACAGAAAATTTACCTTCTCTACTCCAGACTAACACATATTTTTTCTAGGCATTTTCTGTGACCGCTTCCCTGCAATTTCTCAGAAAAAGAACAGAAGTTAAGAATTAAATGTTTTGGAGTGTCCAGTGGACAATTAATCTTCACTACTTTATCATAATCTAATTGTGGAATTTGTCTGAATCTCAACATTTAAAAAATTAAATTACAGAGGCTCATAATTAGAAAAGTTCAAAGTGTCAGTAAAACAAATAATCAAAGCAAAAACTGCTCTAATATTTTGTGTGTTATATGCACGCTATTTGCGTTATATTGTCTCTGCTAGGACCAAGACAGGTTCATTCCTTACCTTGGACTCTGAAAGCCAAATTTGGCTCTGTATTTCATCCATGTAATCCTATTAAATAAACAAGAGTTGCATAAATGTAAATGCATCTAGATCACGGACACAAAGAAAGGGGTGAAAACTGCAGGACGTTTTCATTCTCTCCTTGAGTGTTTTAAATCATCAAATAATAATGCAAAACCTTAATTCTCTAAGGAAGTCAGGACAGGAAGGGAAATTGCTTCTTAAGTATTTAATAAAATACTTTTTTTATGTTTATATTAACACATGCACAAATATAAAAGAAAACTAGGGGTCATGACAAGTCAAATTTATAATTTAAAGTCATTGCACTTATCATAAACATCCCACTTAACACTTCAAAATGTCTGTATCCTTCTTACGACCTCTTTCACTAAACATACAGCAAAAAAGACTCGCTGTGAACATGGTTTTTAAATAGTTTTCCAGCAATCACTGGCACAGCTATATATCTACATAATGTTCAGGAAATATATCTTGTACTCTCTGCGGCACACATAGGAACATTAATCTTCAGATGAACACAATGCAGTACTCCCTTATCTGTTTAAAGTAGGGCAAACATTTTACTCATGTTAATTGTCCTGACAGAAGGGGATCAACACTGCATTAATCCATTTAACACATGGCTTATTTTTCACCTCTGCCCGCTATGTAGACCCAAATGCTTGCTGATACCAAAGCTAAACCTACTCCATGTATGATTCTTCACAGAGTGTTCCTCATTTCTACAGCATTCCCATTTGCTTATTCATTAGTTTATGGCCTATTACTCAAATAAAACCTACTTTCTGGTTTCATCCCTTGTTTCATCATTTCTGCACTGTGATACTTCAAAATTAATGTGGAGAATTATAGTGCTGTATTATTTTAATTTACAGTATCAACATACCTTCTGTATGCTCTAAAATCTTTATTTAACAATAACATTAGCTTTAAAAAATTTCTAGTAGTGAAGTATTACCCACTCCAATCTAAGCAGAGAGACATCAGCCAAAAAAGGACCCCATTTTTCCCCTTTTAAAGCACTTCAAGTAGCATATTAAGAAGCTTTGTATCACGCCACACCACAGGCTGACAAGCACAGTATCCTGTTTCTGAGAGTGTTCAATAACGGAAGTGGAAGAAAAAGTGCGAGAACAGGGCGCACATTTGCAATACATCCCTGGTTAGGCTTCCCATGTTCTGCAACTCAAGGACAACTGTTTCCCTACTGACCTTTTCTTTATCATTCATAAATTTACAATGTTCTCTCAAAATACCTACTCCTTCCTCCCCCTTATCTCAGGCTGAAAGGCCCTAATCTATTTACAAGCTCCTCGTTCAGAAGGCACTCCTTCCCTTTTGCTTTTCTTTGGAGTATCCTAGCTTCACAGCTTTAGTATTAGTGCTTGATATATATTACAGCCCTGTGGGACTGTGCTTTCGTGTGCAGCAGACAGGGCTAGCCATTCTTTTCTGTTGGCAAGATAAAGCTAAGGATATATTTTATATCACTGGCATCTGTCATATGAACATTAGGTCAATCCAGCCCATGTATAAGCAGTCCCTCTAGTCTCAAGTATCTCTCCAGGGCATATTCCACAGTTCTCTGTGCTGAGAAGTTCTGAGGTTTTTATTTTACTCAGCTGGCTCTATCAATAGCAGGAAAAAGTCTTTGTCTTTAGTAGAATACAATGGGAAGTGCATTAGCAGTTTCCTCTCCATAGAGAGGGAAGGCTCCAGCTAAGCTAAAGCACTGTCTGGGCTTTAACCCATATTCCTGGCCACAGAAGGAAGCAGCTACTCAGTCTGTAGGCAGGCACGTGGTTTGGTATGTGAATATTGATAGCATCTATTGATACATGTAAGTAGGAACACAATGCATATCTAAGTACATGACAGGTGTAGAAAGAGAGGTAAGTCAACTTCTAGGTAAAACAGCAGCTGTTTCCCATCAGCTCTGTGGCCCCTCCAAGGAGAAAACTAAACTCTCCCTAACCCTCCCCGCTCCCACTGCTGCTACATGCAGAGGCAGGTTATTCACCTAATTGGAAGGAACTATCAATATGGACTCAATTTGCAGGCCCATTTTGCCCATTTTTTTGCCCATTTTGGCTGCAGTACTCAGTACACACCAAGGAGGAGCACACTGCAATCCCTGATACCTTGCCCATACTCTCACATCCTGTCTCCAGAAGCACAAGTTTAATGGGCAGTAAAAAAAACAACCAACCAACCAAACAAAAACAATACAACACTTCGTAACAAGAATCTGATTTACAGCAGTATAGAAGGTAACTGAGATTTTACAAATTTTAAAATTCAATAATAGCTAGCTTCATGCATAAAGAGTTTTAAAATCTCATGGTTATGTCTTTATCTAAAGGTACATAAGCAGAAGTACTTCATCTAGTTCCATACCCTAAATCAAAAGAAAAAACACTGAGTATTTTATTCCTCAAAATTTATTTTCACCAATATACCACAGATCTTATCCTGTGGAGACAGATGGACCTTGTATAAAGATTACCACACACTGACCTACAAAAACATTATTCTTAGAATGAGTGTGCTTATTCTCTGATTTTTTTTTCTGAAGGTCAAGTCTAAAATGTATTAAGGCTAGAGAAGAGGCACAGTATTAGAGAATAACTCCTCATTTCAGTTTCTCTGAATAAACCTGCTGAAAGTTTTGAACGGTCTCCTATACTACACTAGTGCATGATCTAGCTTAGCTGGAACTCGTAACAGCCAAACCACATACCAGTGTATTTAAGGGAAAAACTTTTTTTTTTTTTTTTTTTTTTGTGATCTCCATTCCTATGAATAGGAAATGAAACAAAACTTTTAGCATAATGCTGAGATAAACCAGATATAAAAAAATGTGCTATTTCGGGAAAACATTAATTAAACTGACATTAACTCTTTACCTGGATATTCTTACTCCGCAATAATAAGGCTTCCTCTGTCCTCACCCTCCATTTGGCTGAGTCCAAAAAGTAACCTAAATGCATTTTGTCTGTTCTCAGAATCCACACGAGAAGTTACCATAGGCAAATTTTCCTACATAGCTAAGACTTCGGCATCTCACCCGATTTTCTGAAGTTCCAATTTGCCCCTAAAAGGTCTCAGAGTCCTTTTAATGAATTATACATAAAACTATTAAACTTATACATAAAACTATTAAAAAAGTCACTAGGCTTTAAACAAATCCTACAGCTCTGGTTTAAGCAGAAGGAGCAAAGCTCAAAGTGCCTCCCAGGCAGCAGCAGCAGCCACACAATGCACTCGCACTGAGCACTGGTCAAACACAAACAGGCCACTTTTGTTGCCTTAAATCTTTCCACTTTAGCAATGGACTATGAGTATCACTGTTTTTCTTCTTCCATGTAAACCCATCAGAGACTCTATTGCTTCCATGTTGACAGAAACATGTCTGCAGTATCCAGAGCCCAATGAGCAATTCTTAGAGATTAAACACTGGTGTATGCAGACCAACAAAGTCTTTTCTGTGTCACTGTGGTCCAAACTTTCCAGTGGTGACAGGTTTACACCATACCTGTGCTATGACCCCTTGCAGAAGCAGCTGACTTACATGTTCAGTATCTGAGTGTGTCTCACCAGCCACACTGTGCCATCTCCAGCTCTACCTTCTCCTCCTGACTGTGCAAGGAAGCAGCAACACCAGCCTATAGCTTCCATACCTGCCCATGCACAGGACCCTAGGGTGGCATTCTGTGGCAGGGCATCACGTGCTGCCCCTATCGCCACTACACACGCAGCAGGCTGAGGGAACTTGCTCCGTATGCTGTGCTGTCAGTTAGACTTCCCTGCTTCGAGTTAATGCATTCATTTGGTTTTCCTGAGATTTAAGTCAGCTATTTTACTCAAGAAGGGACTAAAAGCTTTTCTTTCCTAATTAATAGCAAATGTTCCCTTCTCTTACAAAATCAGAACTCAAGAGAGATCTGGAAAAGAATTCAAGGACAGTAGAAACCAGATGGTTCTAGGCAAGAGCATTACATTTAAATGTAAACATTTTTCTGTGCAACTTATGCACATTTTTCTGATGCTACTGGCAAGCAGACTTACAGGTTCCCCCAATTCCAGCTTCATTCCCTATTCCACAATTGTGACTATATACTGCAGAAAATGGAAAGGCCACAGAACCAGCCGAGGGAAAATTACGTTTTGTTTTATACACTCAGCTATGTGACTATCAAAGGGCAGATCTGAACTGCCAAAAAACATATGGAAGCTCTGAGACCCAAACACACTGTATGCTCAGCCCACTCCACAGCCAGAGACGGAGTCTACACAGATGGGAATGTTCCAGCCCACGGGAATCCCAGCAGTCCTTGCACACTGTAGCTTAATTTCTAACTGCTGAACTTGGGTTTCAAATCCTCACACATGAGACGGAGCAATTTCTCTTGCCTGCTCTGAATCACCCGCTGAAATACAGACAGATCAACAAAGTGTGAGGCTCACATGGCCCCCCACATCAGAGCTACACTACAACCTTTTTTAAAGCAATTTTAAAGATGATGATATAGGCAGAGGTTTTAAGAAAAAAGTCCTCAAACACCCTTCAACCAAGTCTCTCAGCTAAGTCAAAACAAAATAGTGTCATGGCATTCAACTGGGCAGTTTCCATGTCACATAAGAAAATAAAACACAACAAGCCCCACATCATTTTATAGACTTGAAGGCCAGATTGTTTAATCTGACCTCCCACCTAACACAGACAATAGGACTACAGCTAGCAACTGCTGTATCTGTTTAAACAAGGAGTTAGGAAACTCATCACACTCAACTCTTCTTTACTAGAGGCTGCAAACACCATATTCTATTGGGTAAAGATCTCTGGGATTTCCTAGGCTGAATCAGAAAACAAAGAATAATATTTAGAAATCTAGGTAAGAAGCACAAACAAATACATTACAGAAGTGGCAAAGATATTACGCTCTACAAGCAAGAATAAACAAGATTTACAAACATCAGACAGAGAAGGGCAGACCTGGCAGGAGAAACTGGGTGTTTCATTTCCCAGACCAGTGGTCTATTCAACTATCTTGTCCTACAATTATTTTATTCATTTATTTTGGCAAGCACAGCACAGTGCTAATATTGCTTACTATCTTAGTCTGCTATGCATGTATTATGTACTGTAGTATTAAAAATTACTAATTCTTAGAAATCAATGAGCTCTCAAGTCAGCACTTATATTTTTTTTTAGTTAAAAGTCAGGTATGCCAGGGATTTGGTGACAAATACGGTTTTTTAGATTAATAGCACAAGAATTAACAAGGTTATCCTGCAACAGTAATTGAGAAAAGGCCATTCATTCACATAAAACCACAAATACACCAATTATTATATCTGGTCAAAGCAAAAGAAGGAGAGGAAAAAAGAAGATGTTTTATTGTTACACCATAATGAATATGAAAATGAGTTTTCTACTGCAGACACTAGAATTTTGGGAATTGTATGGTAGGTATTTATTGCAGTTAAGATGATTCCATCTGTGTCAAGTAGTAAAACAAGAGTTTATGCAGCTCCCCCATACCAAAAGAAAAAAAAGAGTTCTTCAGATCATCCTATAACTTCAAAATATTTTAATGCAGCAGCTATAATACAGAGGAAGAATACAAATAAATAAACCTTGCATCTCAATTCTGTTTTTTAAGACATGTAAAAAAACCCAAGATATACAAAAGCTACACTGAAGAGCAGTGCTCAAAAAGAGTATGTAAAGAGGTACATTATTTATAGTTGAGAAAGCAGTGTGTCAGATGCGAATTGAAATAATAGATATAGGTTATGTTACTTCCTACTTGCTCACAATTCATGTAAGCCCTGTGGATGTTTTAGAATGCCTTGTTTTCTTTTATAAATTAATCATAGTAATGTGCTCTGTTGTCAGGCATCATGGAAATACAGGACTAGCTGATGAACATCATTTTAACCTTCATTTTAAAAGAAGAGCAAATTAGTTCATCAGAAAACATTTATCAGTAGATAAAAATACATCTCTCAGTTTACATAAGGAGAATATCTGGAGATGCAGCTTGGATTTTAAAAGACTTATGAAACGAGAGCTAATCCAATGTTCTTATTTTTAAACATGGAAACAAACACTGAGGCATGAACAACCTGCAACATTAGCAGCGGTGTATGGCCGATGAGTGGCACAGAACTGTAGAAACGTTCAAGGCGATGCTGGGTATGGAGTCCAACTGGATGCTGCAGGATGCAAGCAGGATCAACACTGAATTAAAATAGGTTTGCTTAGAGCTTTCTGTTTGGTTGGGTTTTTTAAATCTCCATGGATGGCAGCTGCACAGTTTCTTCGGACAATCTGCTCCCTTGCCTAACTATCCATGCAAGAAAGGTTTTTTTTTTTTTTGCATATAGTCAGGTGAAAGCTTCCATTTTAGTCTATTGACTCTCACCATCCCACTGTGCAGCTCCTTAAGAGCCCAGTTCCGTCCCCACAATAAACCCCCTAGAGACACTGGGCGCTGCTGTTAGATCACCACGGAGCTGGCTGTGCTCCAAGCTCAGTAGCCCCAACACTCCTCACAGGGGCAGTGCTTCAGTCTCTGCCATCCTGGTGTCCTCCCTGCAATGTGCAACTGTCCTCCACAAGGCACAACGGAACTAAAAACACCAGGGTTTTCATCTATTAGCCAATCAGCTTCACCAGCAATACTCAGCTAACAAAAGACAAATAATCGGAACATACCCATTAAAAATTCTTCCCAGGAACTTTTACGCAAACTCCAGTAACAAATGGGAAAAGGGTATAGCAGAAGGTGGCTTCACTTCCATTCCCTCTCAAAACATATACACTTCATTACAGAAACTGTAGTAACTGTGTATGTTGCAGTCACAGATAATATTTTCTATTTAAGCAGAGATTGTCTCAGAAAAACTGATTTAAAAGTTAACTTAGATGTGAACACCACATCCCCACAGTAAACAAACAAGATACTGAGTTGTGCAGAGGCATTAAGGTCCAGTCTTTAAAGGACAGTCTTCTCCAGCTTCCTCACTAAAGGTAGAAGAGAACCAAAAAGGAAAGAAGAACATCTGCAAATGATAGTAATTTGGGTGCAGGTGGAAGCAGCAGTAAAGATAGAGAAATAATACAAAAGATCTACAACAGATAGTTTAGAAATTCAATTGAATTTGGGAAAAGGCCAAATAATATAAGCTGGTGTGATATTAAAAAGAATCAACATTCAAGTGAGCCCTGGAGGAGGCAGGGAGGGAGGGTGAGATAACAGCAGGGAGAAGGAAGTTCCTTGAACTCCTTGTGGAACGGGATCTTGTTGGGCAGTCAAGGAGGCAAGAGGTCTTGTTTGTGCAGTTCAGGTAAGAAGCCATCTGGAATCAACCCCTTAGTTCTGAAAAATTCAAAACCAAGGAAGGACTGGCATACTGAGGAAAATTCATGAAACACCATAAATTCACTGACCTCATTGCTTTGTACATCTGTCTACTCACCCTCAAATGCCATGTTTATCCTAAGAAGGTCTGCATGTCTCCCAAAAAGCACTATAAATTTTAACTTGCACTATAAAATTTAACTAAAATTTAACTTAAAATAAACTGAACTTACCAGCATGACCACATGTATACCCAAAGATTATTATGGCTGTACCACAGACTCTCACGTGCAGGCCACTACATGCCTAAATTCATTCAGCAGTTTTATCTGTCCTAAATCAGTTATGCTGCTGGAAAGCACATAAAACCATTAACTGGAGAGACTAGGACAATTTAGACTGGCATTTTTCTACTCTTTCTTTGGGTTGATGTTGTATCTATCTGTCTCATCACAGAAGAGATCCTCAGAATGCTCTGAAGGACTATGCAATCCAATCTTCTGACAAGTGAAAGAAGACATTTGATTTTCAAAATCTTGACCTTTTCTTCCCAACATACTTTTAAGGCTCATTTCAGTATGTGATTAAAACAACAAGAATGACAAAGAGGCCAGAGTTAGCAGAAAAGTACCAAGTCTAACAACATTTTTTTAAATCTACCTAAATTTAAGATCTAAAGAGCTGCTTGAATCTAGCATATTAAAATAGAACAATATTGATGAAGCTTCCAGCATAAAAAAGAGGTTCTGTAACTCACTGAAACACAGAAAAATGTTTGGTATCAGGGAAGGACACTCAACAATCACTTAAAAACAGCTTTACAAAAAGGGAGTTTGCTTCTGAATGAATGATTTTGACTTTGCTGGCTCTATTCCAACTCAGCATAAATAAGGTTTACCTCCGCATGTCTGATTAATGCGCAACTAATTTCAGAGAGAAGCAACTTAAAAAAAAATCAAATACTAATCTGTTCCTTATTCTACAATGGCCATAACGCAAAGTGACTTACAGATATAGCTCCATAAGGAGGTCATGAGCACTGTAGACTTTCAGAACTCATCTGAAATTAGTCTTACCATATCCAAAGGGTTCTTTCTGTTGGAGTTAAAACTATCATAAAGGCAATGGCCATCACTATTTTTTTTCCAGATTCTGAAAGATGAAACCTCGACTCTTCATAGAAGACCTAATAGGAGAAAAATCTGTACAAAAATGATGGTCAGCTAACTACTGAGATGGATTAGATAAAGTTCTCAAACTGCTTCTGTATGGAATATCTCCTATCAGAAACACTGCCTTAACACCTGGAATCGACAATGAAACACAAACTAAAGTTGAAGTGAAAGAGCTGGAAGAGGAAAAGTTTCAAAGGCTTAAAAGATGACATGCTCTTCCCAGAGATGCGTCAAGATATCATTCAGCCCAGAATTTCCTACTGAGGCTGGTATATTTCTCGTCTAGGCCAGCCAGCAGCTTGATTACTTTGATCATGTTAAATCGCCTTGAGCACAAGCAGTTGTCACCAAACAAGCTGCAGGAAGACATTAGTAACATTACACTACCACATTTCTTTAGGAAACAGAATATTAAGAAAACTGGCAATACGCGTCCACCTTCACTAACTTCTAAAATTTTTGTCTTTTACAAAAAATGGCAGGGAGAGTGTAGATAGACCTTTTTATTTTTCTCTCTTTGTAATGACTCATGACTCCTGATTAGCAGCAGTCTTCCACAAGAATTAGGCACAGAACCTTCACCATGAACCAACCAGCAACTGCCTTGGATAAACACAGCCAAGGGACAGGACTTTTGCTTCCCCATTGAATCCTTTTTGTGGACAGAAACAAATAAACCAAACTCTGTGTTAGCAAACATGGAGTGTGTGTGTGTGTAAGAGAGAGTGAGAGAGAGAGAGAATACGTGTGCACAGGAGCAGGCTGTTTCAAAATGCAAAATTAATCAAGTCAAATCACATGGATCAATCAAACAAATTTCTGCACAAAGATGAAGGGGACAGACATTGTCAACAGCAGTGCTACTATTACCCTTGTGATAGAAATGAAGGTGAAATATGGTTGTGAACTTCTGTCACTGCCGATGCCAGGAGGAGAACTGACTTAATAATAAAGTGATTAATGGTAAATGTGACACGTCAAAGTCCAGGGCAGCAAAAGGCCCTGTATCCATCATGACTCTCATTGTTATTCAAAGTTAGCAAAGATTCTCTTTTAACAGGAGGAAGGGAGTATAACAAAAAGACAGATGGTGGCTTTTTCCCCTCAGTGTGAAGTTTGGTGTACACTGATTCATATGAGATGGATGCAATGCTAATCTGAACCAGCCTGGACACCCCCAAAACGTCAAGGAAGTGGGAAGAAAACAAAACAAAAAATCCACAAAATGTGGTCTGAAAAGATTGCATCAACAAAGCAGTATGCTATACATAAACCAAATTAACAAATGTTTGTTGTGTTGTCTAGATGATGTCAAGAAACACAAATGAAAGGCTGCTGTACATCTTTCTCACATCATAATCATATAAAGCTTTCAAACTTGAGTATAAGCCTGGAAAACAATGTATTTTTTTTTAATTGCTATAAAACCTTTCAGAAAAAAAAAAAAAAAAAAAGTAGAGATTCTTGGAATTTCCCAGGAGCATGTTTTGGATATTGCTCACACAACTCCCTCAGTAGCAGGAAGTTAGCTAAGGTACAGGAAAGAAAATGGAGAAGAGGATCCTGTAACATAAATTCCTCCTGCCAAGTTGCAGCCTCCCAAAGCAAACAACAAGTATACAGCAAAACAAAGGTAGTGTCTGCAGCTGGCCAACTCCAAGTGAGCACAGGTTGAGAAGCAATCCTGGATGTACCAGTTATTCATCGCTCCTGAAGCACTGTGAAATACACAGCCTTTTTCTATCCTTTTGATTCTGATCTTGCTAGTAAGTATTTCTTTCATTTGATCAAATTACTTAAAGGTCCTGCCTTTCCCAGTCTTGCTCCCATCCTTCTGAGCTCTGCCAGAGCAGCCCTGAACAGTCTGTCTCAGGAAGAAAAGCAGGTGTATCACAGGGTGCCAGGGACTCCCAGTACTGGTAGACACCAGAGCCAAATGTGGAGCCAAATTTTGTTTCCTACGAAAAAAATCTAACGTATATGGAGTTGTGGAAGCAGGCTAAGGCTATAACAGTAGCTGCTATACCAGATCAAGATCAAAGAGGAAGAGCTTACTGGAGAAAAAAAAATGAATTTGCTTTTTATTAGAAATTCTTAACTACCATTATTTGTTGCAACAGAATGGGGTGCATGGGCCCTGTTGCACACAGAACAAAGCTATGTAGTATGGGCCAAAAATCCTTTCAACTTATACCGGTGTAAATATGCAGAAATTAAGTTTCACACCCCCCAAAAAAATTATAGTGAGGTGTCCAAATACTAATGGTTACTGTAATCAAGTATTACCTCTGACTTTTGATTTGTCTCTATCTTTGTGCTGCCAGGTAGACTCACATCACAATTCTGTCTTGTACAAGAACTTGTACTTGACATTGCAAAAACTGCAGTCATAGGATTTACTTGCGTGTTCATAAAAACATAAGGTACACAGTGCAGTGAAAAACCAGAATCATGCTTTAAGTTGCTGTTGCATCCAGTTAAGATCATGCAGAGGCTAAAAAAGCAGATGAAAACATTATTATCCATCAGATGTTAGCATTTATAAGAGGAGCATAATTCTGTTCACACAGCCATGGCTGAAGCCTCTCTGGATGCTTGTTCGAGAGTCCATTACAAAGCAGGGAAAGACCCCCACCACGCAAGGGGAAGTAATGGCTGGGGTGGAACTGGGATGGCATTAAAATCCCACCCAGCTAGCAGCGATCTGCCTTCTTGCTGCCTTACCTGCATCCCTCACCCCCACTGCTGTCCCCAGTGGACACTCCCAGCACACAACTCCTTACTACAAGCTACCTGCACAGCAGGAA
>NW_010577106.1:605126-641063 GCF_000705375.1 Tinamus guttatus | reverse complement strand
TTGTCCTTCCCTACCCCCACCTTCTTCCCTCTCTTCCCCTTCCCCCCTTCTTCCTTAGCAGACACCCTTTCCAAACTTTCCAACACCACAATGGGAAGGTAGCAAGTCAAGAAAAACATATCAAATCCTGGAAAACAGACTACAGCCTACAGCTTAAGCAAAATAAAGATGTAGGAGTGAGGACAGTGAGACTTAAAAATAGAGAGGCCTCAGCAGAACACTAAGGCATGTCCTCATGCTCACAGAGCCACAACAGGAAATAATGACCGCTCCATGCTATTTTTAGTGGGAGAGAGAAACAAAACAAGAAAACAAGCAAAAAGCAAACTCACCTAGTACATAATTTCTTTTTACCTGGAGTTGTATTGCTGGCTGCTGGTTTTCCACTGAACTTCATAGGCTTGCAAGCATGAAATAGACTGAAACCCAACGGGAGGGAGTCACACAGTAATCTACTAACCCACCAAGCAGCAGAACTATTCTGCTAGTCTCCTGTCTGCCTTGTGCAGTTTTTTCCTTTTTGAGTCCTTTCAAGACAGATTCTAGCCACAGCTATGAGCTGCTTGAGCAACTGTGTGTTCACAGCTGCTTCCTCTGCAAAAGCTGTGCTTGTTTACAAGCGCGTGACTGTGTGTGTACATGTATTCAAGAGAGGAAGGGGTGAGATCTAAATGCCTCGCAAGAGAGGGGAAGCTCTGTACAGGCACACTCTAATACACCCCACGTGTCCCAAACAGCAATAGAGGTGCTTTCTTCAAGGAGGAGAAGACATGAACATTATTAAACCTGAGCAAAATCATCTCCCCACTCAACATAAACACACACATACGCTTTTTCATATATAAACCTCAATGTATCTTGTATCTCCTGTATGGTCTGGCATGTACATCCATTAACACATCCCACATCCAGCACTTTCAAGCACGCAAGTCCAGTACTGGAGAAGCACTTTGCATAATTCTGCCATTCTGTTTTCCCCCATGGAAATGCTTCAGGACATTCTGCTCTGCTGTATTCTACAGATACTTATTTCTGCTTCATTTACAATTTGTAAAGAATGTCACAAAACGCAGCAGAATACTAATTATTTCTCAGAATTTCTGCCTTCCTGTTTCTCTTTAAAAGCTTCTTATCCACAAGAACAGGAAACCTTTTGGTAATCAGCCTCCTCCCTTTTGTTCAAAAACACTGATCCTGACTGCCTGGGAACCAAAAACAAATCCATCCTGAGTTCAAAGGCATTTTTGCATTCCAGTTTTTTGACATTATGTTACACAGCAGCCCATTTTTTTTTCCAACAGCAAACTACACTTTAAAAACCCACATACACAGTACACAAGGCTTCTAAAATCTGTTTCTGAAGAACAGTGCTCTTACCTTAACTAACTGCTTCTTGTCCCATGAGCAGCAGACCAAATATCTTACACCCACCAAGACATGCAGTTTTTATTCAGCATAGCTTATTCAGGGTGGCTTCCTGAAGCACTTCCTCCCTTCATACTCTCAGTCTGCTGCCGTATCTCAGCTTCGGCCTTCTCTCCTTCTGACTGAACTATGAGTCCATCTCCCTCCTCTCAATCTCCGTGATGAACATGTGACAGCTGGACATCTCCATCGAGACTAATCTCCTATCAATAAGGCTTTCAGCACAACCCAGACCACAGATTACTTTATGTCTCAACAGTACTTTGCTGACCTTCTCTGGAGGCTGGAGAGTGTTCACTTCACATATCATGTTTCCAGATTAGCAAAAGATTTATTTCCAGGTACTCATGTTTGTAGTAAATTTTAAAGTAACAAGCCCATAATAATAAAAATGCACATACAATAACACAAAGTGTTCTGCAGTTTGATAGCAGAAATTACACTTAGAAAAGGAAACTGTCAAGACAGATATAATCATTTAAACCTACTATTTTTGTAGTATTAAATATCACATTGATAAATTAATGCCATATTACTTAAGAAAACAAACTAAAAGGCATGATTATATCCATTTAAGATGCCCCAAAAACATCCTAAGAAAAGCAAGAACATACAGTAAGACTTTTTTTGGTAAAGTATTTTTGGTTCTTAAAAAAAAAGAACTATACAATGTCATTCATCATCATTAGTAAAAAGCATAAATCTTGAAAACATCACAAATGCAAGGTGTATAATCATGCCACTGATTAGTCTTGGACCACAAACACAGATCCCTTTCAGTACTTGACTTACAAACATCACCACCCTAGCACCCATTCCTAATACAGTTCTGGTTTCCAGACTCAAAGAACGCCGGCACCTTCAGTACATCGCAATGTAGACTTTTATGATATCACCTGCACATGCCACTTCCTGTTTGAAAATGCAGGCATTATTTGTCACTTCAGCTTGCAAACTTTTCTACAAAGCTAACTAATTACTAGTCAAACTAACATTTCTTCCACTTTTGCTGTGGTTTAGTCCATACACATTACTGAACACTTGTTACAGAAGGAAGGCACTCTTCGATAAGAGTGAAGCACTTGCAAGAATACACTCATCTCAAGCACAAATCCTCATAGCAAAAGCATTAATAAAAAGGAAACAAAAATTGCTTTTTTTATATATGTAGAGAATTAAACAAAACTATGGTGGTGTGGAACTTGTAGCTTTGTTGGGATTAATTCTAAGGACACATGAAGGTAGCTCAAACTGAGCAAAAATTAAACCCAGAAATGATTCACACTCAGCATTTGCTACTATACTGGACAAGTGTCACAAAGCCCTCCTAAAGCAACTCACGAATTAGGGTTATATTAAACAACTAACCAGTTATCACTTAGTGGCATTTAGACCTTAACATCTAGCACTCTGGAAATGAAAGTCACACTGATCAGTTCATCACTGCAGAAATATAATTTCCTGAGATTTCCATGGTACTTCCTCCATTTAGTTAGCCATCCAAAAGGCTAAGTCTGCATTATTTTGAATATGCAGCCCTCTATTAAAAAAAAAAATCATCTGAATTGTCTTACAGCAAAACACATGGCTTTGTGTACAACAAAACACTCGTAACGATACATGGATAGCAGCACACAAAACCTGGAATCAGTCTGAATTCCATTTGCTCTGAATTTTCAGAATAATGTAATATGTTAGTTACTAGTTACAGTGAATTATGTTGCATAGAAATTAAATTAATGGGTGGCGGGAAAAGAGTTTGGATGTTTGGTTGCCTGGCTTATAAGTATACTTTTCAAATCAAAGACAGTATCAAAACAGTCACGTGAGAACTAGAACCTCAACTGGCACTTACAGCCATTGTTAATTAGCAATACATGGCTTAGAATGATATATTGTTCACAAATTTGATTTGAACGTGAATTACAGTTTTGAGGTATTCAATTGAAAAACAACTCCTGAAATTCATTAAATACATACACTCACACACATGAAGTTAAATACTGTAATACATGAATACTTTCTACAGACACAAGCTTCCAATAAAAGCACGTCAACTTAAAATATGATTGAAAACTGAAGAAGCATATTTTGTTCATTACTTCAAGACTAGCAATATATTTAAACAAACATGAACTAAAGCAGGATTTCTCTATTTTGGAATGCTATTATCTCTCTCATTATTAAATTATTTTCCCCTTCAGGCACAGGATCACCTGCTTCCATCAGTAAGAATTTTTAAGTATCTTAAACAACATGAAGCCTCCTTGTACAAATTGTTTTCTATGCTACTGTCCCTCACCCAGTAGGTTAAAGAACCTGAGAGTCATTCTGGGTTTAGCTAAATCTAATTCCACCTCTTCAAGGCATTGTCTTTGCACACATCCTGAAACACACTGCAAAATTTACACCAGTATTCTCTCTCTCTCTTTTTTTTTTTAATATACAAATACAATGTTATCCACTTAGACCTTTTGCTGTTTCAATATGCCATTAGTAAGCACATGGGAATGTTCCCTCTGTCCTTAATTTCTCTGTAACTGCTCAGTTCCAAGGCCGGGCCTGTGGCCCCACATGCTGCACCACATTCACACTGTGCATTCGTGAGGCATGTGAAGCTGTGCCCCAGTGCCCTTCCTTGCAGCTGACAGCAGCATGCCTCTGTAACCTTGGGGAGCAGCTACATCACTGGCCTTGCTGATACTGTAAAAGGCGATTTAAACGACACAAAGGTTCTCAGGACTTATCTGCCCCTGAGATTTTTATGTCTTTTTTTCCTCCTTTTTGTGCTATAAGTGAATAAATGAATAAACAACCCACCTTAGATCAGCCAAATAAAGTTGCTAAACTTCCCTCTAACAAGTTAAATGAAAACCTTTGCCTGGTATCTTCATGTTTAAATATATTCCCATCACTCTTCCTTCTCAAATACTGTTCTGATCAGCACATTGCCATCACCAAAAGCTTTTAATAATAAAACTGCTTTGAAACAATCAGACAAGAGGTGCTTCTGCTCATGACAGAGGCATATGCCGTAAGGAGCCACAAATTATGATGAGAAGGAAATTCTGGAGAATGGTGGTATTCACATTTGCATAAATTTAACATATACTGTACAGTAAAATGGCCAAAGCAAACAAGAACATGCATGTGGGTTATGACAGCCCGGCTTCCGGAGTACTCACAGTTGGCTCACACTTGATAGGAGAAACTGAAAGGCATGTTGCCAACCCCTAAAAGCTGTATGCAAGTAGCTGTAACCAACTCCCCACCTACTCAAATATATCTGCTACAGTTAACAAATGAAGTAGTCACACCAAAGTAATTCCCAAGTACCTTGCAAAAGTGGAAAGTTCAAAAATAGCCTCTGCAGTGGATTTTTTTTTTTTTTTAAGTTCAGCCTTAAATCTATTTCCTGTTCTTCCAAGGGCAAACTAGATTTAAAAAGTTTATTTTAAGCTTTTTTTTTTTTTTAAATCAGACTTTTGTTCTTGTGAATCTAAATATCCAGCCAAAGCATATAAAGAAAAATAGTGAGGTATGTCAATCAGAAATACCAAAGACACAAATTTTCCTTTGGGTAGGTTGTGACATTTTCCTGATACAATAATCCAAAGTATGAGCTGTTGTACCAAAGATCTGTGCAATGCATAGTCCTTCCCAAGTCATGATGGAATTGCTCTTCTTATGTATTAGAACACAACTGACCTATTTATGTTTCCTTGGTTAGTGGGCATAGCTGACTCCAAGGAAAAGCTACGTGTACCATTTGTCAGCAGGACAGGAGAAAAGAAAAAAAGGTCACATCATTAAACATGAATTCGGTTCGTACATCTTTTTACCAACAAAAATTAGCCTTCCTAGCAACTTTTAATAGGCTTTGTTAAGTAAAATTTGTATGTAGTCTCAGGAGCGGCATTTGTTTGACAGAGACAAACAACGTATAGACTTATTGTCCTACTGTAGGCCATGCAAACGAGAAAAACCTAATGAACAGTTATGAGCATACCAATTACTATCACATGACAATAACTCTACCCACAACTTTTCTTGCTCTTATGAATTTGATGGAATAATTCCAATTAAAACTCAAAACTAACAAAAGGATGAACTAGGGCAGGGCTATAAGAGCTCTGAGTGGTGTTGAGTCAAACCTTACTAAAAGGCGAGCAGTTCATTCCAATCCTGTGCTCCTTGAAAATCACATCTTCTCTTCCTTCCCTGAAAAGGCAATGTGCCTGACAAAGCAATTACTACCAGGAAGCAATGAATTCAGGGAAAGAATGGCGTTATATCCTATGAACAGAGGTGAGAGCATAGCAGTAACATTAATCAGGCACATTAAAAACGACCAAAAGATCTCAATCTGCAGAACTAAAAATTAACCCAGCAAGCTAAAAACCAAATCAACAACATTTTTTCAGTAATGAATTTCTGCTTTTGTGTTTTCATATACATATATTTAACTAACAGCTGTTACATATTCCATGCAGACAAACTCAGAAAACTTAAGTCTTTAATTTCTCTCTCAGCAGTTCTAACTAGCCATATGCCAACAAGGTTAAAGCTGAAGATTTATCAGAACAAGGACAGGGCTGCTTTCGCCCATCAGAACCACAAAAGGCCATATTCTCAAAATACCAAATATATCTGATTCCAGGAGCCATTTGTTCACTCCATGACCTATGCACTGCTAATGATCATTCCAATATAGCCAACACAATGCAGACAGCTTTCAAGTCACAACAACTTGCATCAAGGTTAGCGATCTACTTTGTCTTTAATTTCACACTACTTCTGTTTGGTGCTATGAATCAAAATGGTGAATTTTACTTTTTCCCCTTTCTCCTTTCTTTATGATTGGGCTTAGAAGAGAGTTAATACAGCAACTTTTTGCCCATTTATAAAGATCATACAACCATGCATCAGTGTTAACCCCTTGTACATAAGAAAAATACCTATAGATATGGATATCAAACCTTGATTCTGTGTCGAACAGCAATGCAAATACTGGAAAGCTTTTAATGGAAACAAATATTGAATACTGCATTGGCAAGCCCAATTCCTTCACAATTACTTAAACTGGTTCTGCATCTTTTTCTAATGATGCAGGAACACAAATTAGGGCATGACATATCCTGTTCAAAAAAACTGAGTAATGTCCAGGCAAACATTTTCCTGCACCATTTTCTACAAAAGATACATGCATGGCATAAACAAAACTGACACACTTGGTGCTAGTAAATTTGAAACTTCAGCATTGCTGATATTCTTGCTGCTTAGAGACAAAATATATTTTGAGTTAAAGAGTATTTTGCTCTTAACATATTCCTAATAACAGTGCAACGATCTTGCTCTTTCCTAATAAACTATGATTAACTACTTTAACTATTTACACAGAACTAGTGCCCCTTCTCACCCCCCGCTCCAAAAAAAGACACCAGTTCTAATTTGTGCTCACAAGCTCAGTACTATCCTATTCCTGTTTCTATAGATAAAATTCTGCAATTAGACACTCTCAACAAAGGCTACATCTGACTGAAGTACTGCCAGTGCATTACCTGAGAAAGAAAGCTCTGAGGTAAGAGATGCATGATTACAATCAAGAAACTGGACAAGGAAACAAACGAGCAGAGTAACTATATATACACTGAATTCAAGTCTAGTAAAATTTGGAGTGTGCTTTTATTATGCTTGTTTCTAAACTAATCTAAGTGAAGTACCGCTTCGGTTTAAACCATGTTTGACTAACTTAGCTCAAATTAGCCAGGAGCACCTGAATTCCATTTCTAATGACAAACTTTGTAATGTTCAGCCACCACCCCCAAGCCCTTTAAATCAGCTCCATATCCTAGTAGGGCATTTTAAAAGTTTCATTTTGCTTACCACATGGAGACCTGTGAGAGACCCTGGAAGCCAGACAGGCAGCTATGCTGTGAGCCGCATACGGACGCAGGCTGATCGGGGTGTGCCGGTGATAAACAAGCATGGACAGCGATCGCATGGAACGACTGGTTACATGAGAGTCAGGGAACTTAAAACCAGAAGAAACAGTGATGATCTAATCTGACCTCCTGCACAAGAAGGGCTATATAACCCCACCTAGCAATTACCTGCCTTTGTGACAAGTTTGATATGGTAACTCATCAACACTGGTTTTGCCAGATCCATTTTGAAACACTCACCTACAATGCTAATGTGAAGCATGCTGCATCAGGTAGACCGTGCACCTCCCAAACCTATTTCCCAGACCATGGAGCAATGCCTCTTCTGAAAGCTGGAATGAGCACTCCACAGGCTGCGAGCGCACACCTGGGCCAACTGGGCGTCCTGTGCGTGCTCACTAGCTCGCAAAGCCACTAGCGGAATAGCTCACCCTCCAGCAAAGCAGATGCCGGCCTAGTGCCTCATGAAGTGCACACACTCGGCGCAACATCAAGGCATTAGCACTGTGCTACCAAACGGTACCAAATTTGCTACCAAATGGCAACGGTTGCAACCACAACGCTAGCCCTTTCCACACCTGACACAAAACCAGCACCACCGTTTCGTCTCCAGGAGCAAAGCCCTCTGTTAAAAGCCTCGTGGCAGTTCTGAGTGACATCAGAGGGTTTCCACAGGCCACCAAAGTTGAAGGCAAACGCCTCCAATGTTGTAACACCACAGGAGATAAGCTGAATAAACGTTTTACTCAGGTTCTAAATTTCTTTGGCTTAATACCTGGAAACCATAAACAAATTATTCAGATACAGTAGCTCACACCTACCCTTTCAAAACATACATTTCAATAAGATTTATATTACAAGTATATTTTGTAAATACAAGACATATTTGTATCACAGAAACTAATCTGATTAGCTAGAAAACATAAAATTACTTCTTCATTATATTCTTCATAAAATTATATTCATTAAATCACATTTTGGAAATTACTTCTAACTTCTTTTATGATTATTTCAAACAATTTGCTTTTCAGCCTGAAAGCATATACAGAAAGAAATGCATATACAACTATGTTTTAAACACTTGTTTTCCTTGGAACAGAGGATTTTCCAAGTAATTAATGTCTGTCAACTGTAGCCCTTAAAAATCTGCAAGACTTAAAAAGCTTTTCAATACACTGCTACACTGCTCACACTTCTATAAAATACTGAGAAAACCTGGGGGCAGCGGGGAGAAGGGGCAGGAAGCGTTAGATTTATAACTTTAACCTACACATACTCCCTCCTTCAAAATTTATCACAACTCAAAAATAAAGAAGAAAACTGAAATGATCATCTTCAAAAAATCTAACTTCAAGGAAACTATGTCGCCTCCCCTAATCAGCAGAAGACCAAACATTGGTCAGAAGGCTTTCATGTGCTTTACCCATCTTCCTAAGCATTTCACATAAGCCAAACAGTTTGGCAGAGCTGCAGTGCTCCAAGTCTCTTGCAATATGAAGGTAAAAAGCCACAGTGTGATTATTGTGAGAAAAAAGACAATCTTGTAAACTAGCACTTTAATTCTGTCATTTTCTGTGTCCATTTGATAACAATTACTTAACTGTATTATTAAAATCCTTTTTTTTAAATGAATAAATCAGATAGTTACTAATTTCTATTTTGCCTCTTCTTTCACTAACAAGACCGTCAGGTTCTAAAATTATTTGCTCATGACATGGAGCGAAAACCACAGTCAGCCTCTTACATTCCTCATTCTTTTCAAGTCACATTTTGAATACAGACAAAAATAAAAACTAAATCCTCAACACGATATAAAGGCTGCTCTATTTTGCAATGTTTAGGCAAGAATTCTGGCAACCTCCAACTTGACAGTCATCATGACTCGAGGAGCAAGGTGTTCGCATTCTACATGCCTGTCTGCTAATCTTTCCTCAGCGTCATACTTGGCTTATGAAAACTTTTGGCTGAATGTTTTCAGCACTTAGACAAGTACTGTCCATTCAAAAATATACATACTGAAAACACAGAATCACAGAAACACTGAGATTGAATGGGACCTCTAGAGATCATCTAGTCCAACCTCTCTGCACAAAATAACTGTGTTCGTCCCTTTCCAAATACAGGGGAAGAATGGAAGAGTCGTTTAATGCAGGAATATGACTTTCAAGCTCTTAATTTTTATGTGAATAAGATCCTTAAGAGAAGAGATGTGGTTTTATGGGCCAACAAGCAATATCGTTTGAGGGAGAGCTTCCCAGGAGACTGTTCTGATTGCAAGGCACACTTTTAGCTGTAAAAAAAAGGTAACTTCTCTCTCTTTTTTTTTTTAATCCAGTAAGTTACTCCAACTACATACGTCCTTGACGTCAGTTTCCCACTGCTTAGACAGAGAAACAGCACGAAATAGATGTATAGTTGAAACAGCAAAGTCACGGAGAATTTGGTGTCACAACCTTAATCACCAGAAAGATGTGTTCTGGTCTTCTGAAAATTCTGCATATAACTAACTGTCAGGGAAGGAAGACCCTGCAGTTTCTATGTACTGGATAAACTAGGTAAGGCAGATCGTAGCAGGTGAACATAGGAGTTTTCCTCAACTGCTGTGAAAACAATGTCTTTTTTTCCACTATGAATTTAAAATGAAATACAACAAGACATTTCCTCATTACAACAAAATCTGTATTTGTATTCTTACCATACTGTTCATGGAGGTAGGCTAATGGCTCTGACTCATGCTGCTGCAAAGATATAGATGGAGCATTTCTTTTCCCTTTTGGACTTCCCTCACCACTTTAAGGATGTATACGTGTTCCTGAGTCATTACAGTCTACAGCCATCATCACTAAATGCAAATGACTCCCAGTTTCTGGTTGTATCAACGTTTAACAGGGCAAGTGATACTGTTGAGAAGTTCAGTGCATGATCAGCTGATGAGTCAGGCCTGTTAAAGGCAGCAGCAATCTAAGAAAGGCAGTAAGAGCTGCTGGACAGAGTGAGCCAAACCACCCAACTCTGCCAGACAGCACAAGTGAGAGATCAATGTAGTCTCTGTTAAATAAATCAGACTTTTCCCCCGCAGTAAGTTTATATGCACGATGTACAGATATATACCCACAGATACACACCCGCAGTATGCAAAAGAGCAAATCATGTGGTTTACTCAGCTGTAAGTTAATAAAAAATTTAAAAATTAATAATTTATTTATTTTATTTTTAAAGAATGCAACAATTGCATCTGATATTGAGCTACTCCAATTACTGGAAAGTAAGGTCCTGATAGCTTCTGTATCTTCTTTAGATGAGTTTAACTCATATAAGCAACTCAGAGGAACATGATTTGATACTAAATTGGAACCTAAATCAAAACCAGAAGCACTATATATACATCTTTTATTCATCTCCCAAAATCATTACTGCAAAAATGCTTTTGCATTACAAATAGCCTCATTTTACAGTTAATTTTTCACTGCCATCACGCAGTTATTCTCTTTTATATTGATATGTAAGAAAATTCTTGCCTATGCTGTCTCAGATATTTCCCAGTATTATTTCAGTATTTCCATTCAGGTACAAAAGATCTGTCTGCTCATGCACTAAATCAAACACTTTTAGACATCCTGGACCCTGAACACATTCCTCTTATCAGCAGTCATATTAGCTTTACTTTGGAATATTTTAATAAACCAGCAGCTAAAGAATCAAGCCCTATCACTATTACTCATCTGAGGTAATAATCTCTTGCATTTCTAAAGTAAATATTTTTTTCTAAAGCTCTTCGACGTAATTAACCATGATTGTCCTTCTATTGATCAGCAGTTTGCAATTATATCATTCTCAATAGTGTCTGGCAAAATCTGTATTAATGGTACAAGCATTTTAGTAGATTATTTTGTGTCAAAGGTAATATTTCATCACAACATTAGCTCTTAAAAAATCTGTAAGGAAGGAACCCTGAGGTGATGCAGTATGATCTCTAGTGAGTTACAGAGATCTTGTGTTGCAAAGCCCTGCCTCAGTAATATCATAGCTTGCTGCAAATCAAAGGACTGAAATGAAAAGGTCTGATTTTAATAACCGGATTCTGGTTGGAGGCTTTCAGCCATCACTGTGAATTGTGATAGATGCAGCAAATCATTTTTCACTTTTTTTTTTAAATCTTTAATGCTAAAAACAAAATTCTACACTCCTCAGAAGAAGCAAGCCCCAGTCCCAAAACCCTCTCCTGTCTTCTGCTTTGAGCACTGCAGTTCTTTACACATGGCAGATCAATGGCCTGTCTGGCCGAGCGGGAAAAAACATTCTTTTACCCTCTCTTTTTGTAAGACTCAGTGCTGTTTGTTTTCACTAGGATAAATAAATAATTGCAATCGAGGGGAAGTGATACTGGTAGGTAAAAAGAGTCTGGAAAAGCACAAACACTTAAGAGGAAAATGGAAGGAGAACAGAAAAGATGAAGTTCTCTTATATATTTAAAGCTCAGGAATGGCAGTACAACACCAGTACAAGTTAAGAAGCAGGCAATGGAATCAGTAATATCTCAGCAAAGTAGAAAAGAAGCACTTAAAAGCATTAGCCATTTAAACATCACAGAGTTTTAGGAGAAAACTCAGGAAATTGAAAAAAATAATTTTTAAAGGAGGAATTTTGGTTTGGAGAATGCTCATCACCACACAGATTTCCATACATGAAAGCACACAAGAACAAAGCAAGTGGAGAAACTACAGACAACTCAATTTTAAACAAGCAGTGTTTGAGGAAGTGCAGAGCACTTGCTGGTGGGAACGGGCAAAGAGAGAACAGATGAGCAGAGAGGGTATTTCCATCCAACTACCAGCTCAGCTACCCACTTCAACAATGTCAAATGAAACCACCTGGCAAACATCACAGAAGAGGCAGGTTTGGGCCTACAGAAGGAAACTTTTCACTGTTGTGCTAAGCACAGTACAACTTCTTTGCACAGCCAAATAAGGCAGGGAAGATCGAACCTAAAGACAACGCAGGTAAAAGACAAATTCTGCACAAGGCTTTTTCTTGAGCAGTTCAGCTGCACAGACAGGTATATGGAAACTGCTGAATAAGAGTGGAAGTGATAGTCTTACACATTCCCCAAATTCCCTGAAATTCCAATTAAATGAACCGAGCTCCTGAGAATATTGCTGCTGCCATCAGGAACATTTCAGTTGTTCTCACGCTATGAAGTCCCCTGATAAGAATAGTACTGTTTGTTAGAGATAGGAAGATAGGACTGCAACTAAAGTGTGCAACATAATTAGGACAGAGGGCCTTGCGAAGATGTATGAGTGCCATGAATCTAGGAGCAATAAAAAAAGAAACAAATACCTTTCTATTTAGATCTACACCCTTGTCAAAGTTCAGCCCAAACAGGATCAGCTGAAAACTAAATCACAACTCTACTAAACTACAAAAGAGCCAGACAACTTACGTTCGCAAAAAAAAAGTACAATTTTCTTTGCACTTCAGGCAGCATATCAGCAGGAGCTAAGCACCACACAAACACTGTATCATTAAAAAACTGCCTTGCAGTGACAGCAGCAATATGCCACTAATGATAAACAACAGCACTGAAGTGAGAACAGAAGGATCCTCACAGCACAAGACAGTGGAAGTGCGAATATCTTTGTTTCTGTTTCTCCATTTCTCTCTTCACTTCTCCTCCCCTAATAAAACAACCAACTATGTCTCAAAATGACCCAAAGACAACAATATGCTACCAGTTTCTATTCAGAAACATTCAAAACAGTGAGGAGGATCAAACCCAACTTGCCGGTAGATTCCGAAGCGACCTTCCCTACGCAGAAAGCTGCCTATCTCGACTCATACAAAGACGGCCTACAGCCATGCACTGCCCAGGCACCTTGCCTTACACAGCCTGCCTGGACATACGCAGTAAATCCTGCACAGCCCAGAGGAGGTTCTGATGTATATACCTTGATTTCCTGACTGATTCCCTGGCATCAGGAAGAAGATTGACACAAGAACAAATCACACCAGCTGTATCAAGCTACTTGTTTTCCTGACAGCCTCTCAGATACAAGCAGGTAATAAAAGAAGACAAGCTGTTCTGGAGGGTGTAAGCCACTCCAAGCCCCGAAAATCCATAACACCTGCTTCTCATCATCAGGGAGATGACCTGTTAGGTCACTGGCTTGCCTGCACTTCAGCCATCCAAGGAGAAGAATGGTACCCATGCAGATTGTGAAGGTCTTATTAGGTAATACAAGACTTAATTTCAATATTAATTAAAAAACAGTACAATTCCTTCTGATAAGTAAAACATTTCACGCAACTAACAACGATGTGAATTTAACTGCAGATAAGACTTTTTTCTTCTTTTTCTTCTAAGAACTAAGATTATTACTAAGACCATTTAGAGTGACCCAATCACACTGCCACTTGTATAACCCATCTACACGAACAGGGGAATAAAACAGTGAGTGTGTGTGCTATGTGAAATCTATCTGTGTATTTGCATTTTGCAACTAGTGGGGAAACGATCTGAGGTTAAACCATCACAAGAAGACATCCATATATCAGAAGGATTTTTCTGAATACTGAATGATCCTGAATCACTGTGCCAGGTATATTTAAAACCTTCTGAACTTGTACCAACCAGCTGTCAGCCACCTTCATCTTAACCTTACACACACACAAGCACTTACACATTCTCACACACACATATACACACAATTTCAAATATACCTGTTCTCAACAGAAAATACTTATCATTCCAAAAACAAGCAAGTGAACAAATCACCATTTAACTGAAGTACCTTACACAGCACTACTTCTTGATTTTGCTCAGACAATTTAAAGAATTAAAGTGTCATCAGGAGAATATTCTGCAAGTGGAAATAGAGAAAAGATATTTTTAGCCATCTTCCACCACAAACATTTTGAAAGAAAAAAAGGCCTTTTCTTAAAGCCGAAAGTATTGCAGTATTAACCTGCTAGATTTCTGTTTAAATGCCTTGCTCCCATTTAAATCACGTTTTCAGGTTCACAAAAGCAGTTTCTGCTCCAACTCTCAGTCTCCACTTAAAATGAGACTACTGGAATAGGAAGACTTGACACTTGCTCTGACAAACTTCTAAATTACTTTCTTTTCCATATGTGGAGAGCATTCTCCTTTCCACTTAAGGAAACGGGATTGTTGTTAAAATGGAGAGAGTTGTCACAGTGAGACCCACATGCAGACATTTCTTCAATTTTCATAGTTGAAGTGCAAGTGAATAAGCAAGCATGCAAGTAGACATGCACAACATTTCTGTCAACAATTCTTGTATTTAAGTGGATCAAGAAAGCAGAATATATCAATAGCCAAATACAACACTCCTAAATTACTAATCTTCAATCTCGGTTCAGCTGAAACCACAATTAATTACTACTTTTGACCAATTCTCACCGCCACAAAGAAAATCAAAAAGTTGTTTTTTCTTTATGCAAAGGCTTTCCACAATTGCATGGAATAGAAGTAAAAAGTAAAGAATTAAGCTATAAATACTTCAGCACTACTACTTTATCGCACACTGCAGACAGCAGTTTTGCAAGTATGCATATATAGTTGACAGTGCCATCACGACGTTTGAGATAAATGTACTATTTGACTCAGTCTTTGTTTTTAAGAGGCTGACCAGAAACCTACAAAAAAATCTCAGATCTTCCCAGCTAAATCTGGAAAAGATGGCATTGCTATTATTGTATTAGTAAAATTAAAATCCAAAGACTGCTGCTCCACTACAACAAAGTAATATTCACTGAGAAGTCTCCTTTCAATACACATATGCAGTTGATATTAATAAGTAAGTTATACACATGGAGCAATCAGTAAGGTTTTTCTGTTAGTGTCTAACAGATGCAGTGTTTCACACATGCAATTCAGCCCATTCCTCATGGGGACATATATCCAGCTTTCATGCATTGGTTTTTTTTTTATGAAGTTTTAGTAATAAAAACATTTCATGCTATGCTGAGATACCGCAAAGATATACTGTTCGCCATTTTCCATTCTTTAGTTATCTTATACTATTCTGATACTTCTGTTACACCTAAGTTGCCATTCTATCAGAATAGGAAGGTCAGAACCTCCTCTGCTATCGTAGCGGACTTTACACTCATCTTCTACTCAGAATAAACCTTCATGATGCTGTTCTTGCAAAGGAAAAGCAAGGCTCCTAAACAGGTACGATGAGCTCCAATGGCACATCAGCACCCTTGCAAAGCTGCCTTCCTTTGCCCAGGTTGCAAATTTAAAATATAATAATTGGTCTTCAGCTGGAACTATTGCAGCTAGAAAGTAACTGATGCAGAGGCAAGTCTGAACTCTCTGTGAAACAGATGGACTTTTTTTTTTTCAATTGACTTTGTCAGTGGTGATACTGGTTAACAGAACTAAATGTCATAGGACTCCATTACACCTCTGTAACATTCATTTTGGAGTGATACTATTATACAACAACAACAAAAGCACTTGTTCTCTGGTGTTTTAGCACCATGAAATGCACATGATTTTGACAACGCTAGGGCAATACTGCCAACGAGAAGGTTTTAATTATTTTAGAACACATCTTTGATTTCTATAGCAACTTCCAAAGACTTCTTGGCTATGTTAATATTGGCTTGTTTCCACCTTATTTCCTGATGAAAGAAAAAAGCAAAGAACAAAAAAGAACAAGCTGACCTGTCCGTGTTTATGCACAACTTATGTGGCACAATCAAGACTAACGCTTTTTTTTTCTCATCGTAAGAGATGAAAAGTCTTGTTTACCTCCTCTAGTCCATGGCTCCTAAATGTTGCTTGGGTAAGCACTACAGAATTCAATTCATCCAGTAAAATCTCCTCTTGAAATCCATGATTCAACCACACAGCACATCTTACCTTGTTACATTCCATAAATTATTGGCAAGTGCAAAATGAGAACTTCATTTACAGGATATGACCTTTTACCTGTTACATTCCTTCTCTGCAGCCAAGTAAGATACAAAACATTATTCGACTGCTTTTGCTACTTCCTTGTAAATTTTTTTCTCCCCTAAAAAAGGAAATCCTGTTCAAATTGAGGCAAATTTTCTTGACAGCTGTGAAACTTTAAACAGCTCAGCACTGTTTATTCTGGCCAATTTGTCAGTTACTTTGAAAGGATTTGCTTGAGAGGTTATGAAGTTTTACCGGTAAAGACAGTTTTACCAGTAAAAGAGGTTTTAACACATAGTCTGTTTCAATTTGATTTGAGATCATTTAATCTGGTCAGTGTATATTCAAACATTTAAGGTACAACTAACTACAATGCATTTCAACTGTCTCTGTACTAATTTTTGCTCTTCACTGTGCTGAGCAGCTTATTAATTGGCACTATTGTTGTAAAGCTTATACAAATTGAGAATTTCAAGAGGCCATATTTTATTAATTTTGTGTGGTTTATTAAACTATTATTGCTAAAAGTTTGCACCAGTAGCACCAGGAACCAAATATCTTTTTCAAAATCTTATGCCTTTCAGAAAAAAACAAACAAAAACAAAACAAACAAATAACTTCTCCCACATAAATCATACTGAAAAAAGCTTGTAAAAGATACTATGTAAAATGACACAATTTAGAAAGGAAACCCACCCTGAAAAACCATAGTTTCAGCATTCTGCCATATTTTCCATCACAACAGCAAATATTGTTCCCAGCTTTTTCAAAAGTAATGTGAGAGCATTTACTATTAAGTATGCTGGTTTCTTAGAAATTTTCATAAATATCCAGACTGCCTGAATAAAAGAAAGATTTCTTCCTCTAATATATATTTTTTAATCCTACGTTTCCAGTACTGCAAGTGGTTCATCTTTAGGAGTATTTCCATAAATGTTTCCCATTACATTATCTATACAATTGATTAAATCTTTAGGAAAACCCTGAATGTAGTGTGAAGTTCATATGACTATGCCACAACATAGTTTAGTAATTAGTAACAACATTTCTCCAAAACCCTTATGCAGCCCATTACAGAATTAATCATTCTTTCTACTTTTGTTGATGTCTCATTACATTTTGTGACTTCCAATGTCAGATGAGATAGAAAGACATTAAACTAAGCTTTAGTGACTTACGCATACATAAATATGTAGGAATTCGGACTCTAGAAAAAAGCTTACCTGCTAGCCCATTTCATAAAGAAAAATTGATTTCTCATATATTAACACTATAATTTATATATATAAATTGATAGTTGAAAATAAAATGGTAACTGATGGAAGACAACAGCAAATTAAGGATGTTAGTGAAAAAACAGAAACAATATGACAATGAGCATTTCTGAATCCACTTATGTTGAACACAAGCATATGTTTCATCTCAGTGAAGAGAATTAAAATGACTGCTCCCTAGACTGCTAGAAGTAAAAAGCCAGAACTCCAAGGGATTATAGCAGATAAAGCTCCACTGAAGACATACCAGTTCATCCAGTATAAACCCCCGTTTCAGTGAAAGGCATTAACTATATATGCCATTTACAATTACTAAAGATCTTTTAAAGAGAAATGAAACTAAGTGCCTTCTCGAATTTCAATGCTGGCAAATCTATTCTACTTCTCCAATAATTATGTGCTATTTTCAATTTAAGAGTTATATTAATTTCCCTCCAATTTATCATTCATGACTGTTTGGGACATTTTAGCACTATGCCAGAAAATGGCTATACTTTAATGGAGAAAGGATTTTATAAAAAAAATACCGTCTTTTTTTCCTTTTATGACTAAAAGTACCAGAACTTCATTCATCACTATTGATCTATCAATACAATTGGGATTAATCTCCTAACAACAGAAGTGATATTAACAGTATCTTTCAAATTAATACCTATGCAACATTTTAAAATTCATTTTGCTGGATCCTTTCTCTACTGGTGCAACTTTACAGACCAATTCATAGGTATTATCTGTTTTGTTGAATCTGTAAATTATTTTAACAGCTTCAGCCTCACTCCCTCACACCCATTTTTAGGTTACAAGTTTCAAGGATTTAAGGACTTAATCAACCTCCATTTCAGTGATACCCTGAAGGTCAAGGATGCCACTGAGAGGGACAAAAACAAGTAGAGAAATGGTGCAAAAGGAGCCTTATTAAATTCAATCAATCAGGACAAATGCAAACTTCTGCATTCTTCACTGACTAACCCCTGCCACAAGGCATGCCCAAAAGGTTCCATGGACCTGGTGGAGAACTGGTTAAATGAAACTCAGCAATGCACTGTGGTAGTAATGAAGGCTAAGAGCATCCTGGGCCAGATCAACAGGAGTGCAGCCAGCAAAGCAAGGAAAGTTGTTATTCCCATTTACACCGCACTCTTTAGACCACATTCGGAAGTGTGTGTTTAGTTCTGGGCTCTACGGTACATGCAAGACATTACTAAACTTGAGCAAGTCCAGTGGGAGGCCCATAAGATGGTCAGGGTGCTGGAGCACAGGAAAGACTGAGGGAACTCAGCTTGTCAGCCTAAAGACCAGACAGCCTTGGGAAACCTAAAAGCAGCACACCAGCAACTACAAAGAGGTTATCAAGAAGATGAAGCCAGGCTCTCTACTGACAAGCACAGGAAAACAAAAACAAAAACAAAAACCAAAGCAGTCTTAGCTGTAGAATAAAAAAGATTATTTCATTGTTCTAGCAAGTATTCAAAACCCTAAATGGCATAGAAGAATTGAAAAGGATAACTACTCCCTTGTTCTTCTAATGAAAGAACTAGAGCTAGAAGGAAACACTGGGAAGAGAGAAAAGGAGGTAGCTCTTCTCACAATCTGCTTGCAAACTGTGGAACTCCCTGCCAGAATGTGTTGGCCATGATGACAGTTTACATGGGCTCAAGGGATATTGGGTAAGCTGCTAGAAGGAAAACATGGTCAGGGTTACTAAACACACAGAAAACATATCTGACTCATGAAGTCCCTGAGACATGGTTGAAGAGTGGAAAAATATTTGAAGGAAGTATCAAAGATGTCCGCTCAACTCCTACCCTGTTTCAGACATCTGGCTTTGGTCACTGTTAGAGATGGGATACCAGGCTAAATGAATCTTTGGCTTTGAATTTTAACACTTTAAAGAGTGGCTGAAAAAAGGATAGTTAAGAAAAACATACTTGGCCACAATTAGCAATCATAGGATAAGAGCAAAAGAAGGGGAGCCCAAACAAGGCAAATTCCTGTTCCTCTTGAAATATATTTGACTACAAAATTTTCAGAGAATTACATGGAAAGAACAGCAAAGATGTTTTTTCAAATGATAAGACAGGTCCCCTTCAGAAGGGAAATGTGACATATTAAACCAAGTGCTGAAAGCCTTACAGCACTGGTGAAATTGCCCAGGTGCAGACAACGCAACAGTTTATGTGAACATGTATTCTGTTATACAAATGAGAACAGGATTCTTTACAGTTCCCTGCACACAATTTTGCATGGACTTCTACTTCACCATTCTTTTCAATGGATGTGATCATTTAATATAACAGTAAAGTGTTTTTTTTTTTTACTTTAAAATTGGCAGAGTCAATAACAATTTATTTTATTTGATTATTTGATACTACCAAAAGTAGACATTTTACTAAATAGAAGCTTTTCATCTAACAAGGATCTGAACAGTCTTGTCTGGAAGTAGGGGATAATAAGAAGCTCTTTCCAGCCTCACCTCAGCCTGGATTCATGAAAAACAGCGGCAATAGAGGCTGCTGTTGACAATATTGTGGTCTAACATCTGAGAATTGAGCCCAACACAAGGTCAAGGCCTAATAATCCTATTATCTGTTCTTTATTTACATAGTCTTACTCGCATATAGAGGTGCTGCTGCATTCTTAGCAGAGAAACTTCCCACAATCTACAGAGTGCAAAAATTACACATCTCAAGGAAACCCTATCACTATGCTAGGTCTTCAAAAGCCCACCAGTGTGCAGTCCCTCTCCACACCAGAGACCTGACCCACTAGTGCTGGGACTGATGTTTGACCTTCACCTAATTTGAGCACAGCATTTGTCACTGGCTCTGCAGCTGTTCGATAGAAACATTATCTTCGGCCAAACAGAAGTATTTTATGGGCATGAACAACTAGCAGACCAATGGAAAACATTTTTAGTTATATTGCATAAAAAGATATTACTAAATAAACCCAGAATTATCAGGCCTTAATGGATTGCCAAAATAAGTTTTATTTACTGTACTCATTGGGTAATATTTGTAAAGCTATTGAAAGTGATTTTTGATAAGATCCATTATCTTAGAGAAAATGCCAGCTTCTATGTTCCACTCAAGAGCACATGAAAAAGAGAAGTAGACTGAGTAGAATACGTCTCTTAGCAAAATGGTTTTAGATCTTTACCTCCGTTTAGATCCATTACCTCCCTGGCTTACTGGAAAAGAAGACGAGATGTTTAAGGCCTGTAGATACAATGGCAGACTGTGATCTCAAAATATGCATCACAAACTGAATAAAGTGATACATTCAGGCTGGATGTTGACACAAAGTACCAGCACAAAACAATTTTTTCCATAAACATAACAAACCTTCAAACAGAGCTATATATGAGCATTACGTAAGTTGAGGGAACAAAAAAAACCCATGATTTTCTCTCATTGACCTTTCCTTACCCATGAAAAATATTGACTCAGGAAAGTCAAACAAAAAGAACTGTAGATGCAAGCAGAAAAAAAAAAAAAAAAAGCCTAGCTTCTTTTCTAAGTGCCACTTTTTCCCCCCCGCCCCCAGAGGATAAGGGGAAAAAAAAAAAGAAAAAAATCCTAGGCAGTTAAGTGAAAGAGCTTCTGAAAGTATCTAGATTTCATCCTTCAACAACAGCAAGAAAATAAAATGAAATGGGGTGAATAAGTCGCTTGCAGTATTTCTTCTTCTTCCCTTCCACTATAATGAACACTAAGTTACTTTTAACTTTAGACGTCAAGAAAGGATAGCTCGGTTTAAATTACTGCATGGGATTATGCCAAGACAACATATATAAGTGTGCTCCCTGAGGGGTAAGAGGCAGAATTTTTCAGCACATAAAAACAACATTATATGCCTCCAGAATTTTTACATATTAAAAATGATATAAAAATAAAGGAGAAAGCTGGGTTTTTTTTGACAAATGTAGTTAATGTACTGTTCTCACATTCCAGAAAACTTTCCTAAAAATAGCAATACCTTAAACTTCAGTGTTATCACTCTCTAGTGATATATGCATGCACATTTATAAATAGCAGCAAGTACAGTAAAAATTAGAATCAAACTGCACCTTTGAGTATCTACAGATAGTTTTTAGTAATTATATGAAAAGGCTCACTTCCTGTAACACAGATCAGATTTTGGACCAAAGAACAAAATAAAGACCTATGCTTCTCCTTGAAACCTGGAATTAGTGTCAATGAAGCCAAACAAGCAAAATCAATTACACGTACAAGTGTCCATCTCATTAGACCAAATCTAATTTTCGGCATGCTAAGCGTTCAAAATTGAACATACCTCCTTTCCCTTAATACTGCACATTCTGTTTTGTAACATAATGCAATATATTTGAACACTAACATGGGAAAATTAACTATAATCAGATTTAATTCAAGACATCCTAGTTCAATTTTCTCCCCCAGACAATGTAAAACCACAAATAGATCTGAGGCCTTTGGCCTCAGCAAATAAAGAAGAAAAGATAGTTTGATTCACAGAGGTAACTCATCAATTATCAGTCCATGAATGGAGAGTTCCAGCCTTTGGAAAAACTCTTCAAACAAGGACTAGCAGGCTACAGTCTTTAATATTTGAGGTATTGCAATATTCAGTAATTGAAAATTCCATAGGGGATGATTAAAGGATAACCAACTAGTCAACTTTGCTACCCTAACCTTTGGTTGGAAAGTCCCGTATCAGTCAAAATGAGATGACCTAGTGTAAATCTGCATGGTAAGATGGGCCGATGCCCAACTACTCTGTTTCCAACAAGACCAGCTACTTATGCAGTTGCCTAGCAAATATTTTGAGATCCTTTCTTTTACGTCTGCAGTGGTGGCTCTCCCACAGTATAATAATATTCAGACAGAAAGAACACTCTGGAATACACCAAAGCACAATCTTATTTTGGAAAGGACCGGGAATCAGCTTAAGACTGAAAACAAATGACTGTCCAGGAGGAACTACCTGGAAACAGGTATGATAACTTGAAAACTTGGTTCGTATGCATTAGTATTACTGCTGTGGCATTAAAAATTACCACAGCTCTGTTATGTACATACATAAGTGTTTTTAAATAATGGAGAAGAAAAAAAAAAAGCCTTATGTTTACCTTACAGGTACTGTGTTGGAATGAAACTAAGAATATCTCAAGGAAATTTCGAAAAAGGGGTGCAAGAGTTGTGTAATAACTTCCCAGCGGAAGCGCTGAATGTCCCAAGACTTTAAAACAAATCTTTCTACATACTTTAGAAGTATGCAGATAGCTAGATTGGATAACAAAATTTTGTTCAGGAAACACTCTGAACTGGCAAAAGACATGGAAGGGGTGATTTCAAGCACCTTTACATCTGTAATTTGTATTTTTTTTTTCAGTTGACATAATGATTTTCAATGTCATCAAGAAGTTGTAAAGAATTATCTGCATTCTCCATCCAAAAACAGAACTACCAGCTATACCAGACAGAAAAGATACCTTCCAAGTTACTTCACTTAACCATATAATTAAAAGATCCAAAGGATCTTTGGATCCTTTTTAATTAGATTAATTAAAGATCCAAAGTAATACAGAAAAAATATATTAAGAAATAATTCGCACTGTATTTAATGCCTTCTTTTTAGTTTACTCCAGTTCCAATTACCTCGGTCTGCAGTAGATTTTATAGCTTCCTGAGAGTGGATATGATCATGGATATGAAAATAGTTTGGATTTGAGTTGCTAAGCTTTCCACACATATATTTGTAATCTCAGCTAAATGTTAATGGGATTGTCTTTTATATGCAACCCTAATATGAATTAATACAAACATACAAGTAAATTGTAAATAAGGGTAGTAGAGGTGAGAATACTGCCCTCAGCTCTGATTTTGGACTCAACTGTTTTGGCATTACTGTTGTACCTATGAGCTCTTCTGTAAAAGGACCCCCTTAGGCCAAATACCATGCAAAAGAACTACAATTTACATATAAAGAATTAAGACAGTTATGATAGAGAAAGAAGACAGAGAACACTTGGAAACAGTAATAAAGTAAGATGAGCAATAAGAAAGATGAGCAGCATCACAAGTACACTGTTGGTCCATCCAGAGTTTTTCTAGCCATGAAAGATACAAAGGAAGAGGGACATAGATAAATAAATAAATAAAAACACTTTGGTTAGTTGGTATAACTCATTGTGCTTGTGTTCTATTTTTGTGTTAAACCAGAAAGTTTTCTTTCTTTTCTGCCTTAGTTTCAGTTGCTTCCAAAGCAATTCATCTAAGTCTAGAAAAGGGCATGCTCACACTCCCTCTGCACAGGGAACTCTACCAGTATAATTACAGCTGTTTAAATAGAGCACTGTATTAGCTAACAGCACAATTGGCGCACATCTCTGTGCAAACAAGTCTTTTCTGTTTTCTCACATATAATACGCGAATATCCTTCCTGCCCTTCATCACAAGGTTGTTCATTAATTACAATACTCAAGATAGATAACAGAATGTTCACTTCTTTTACTTCAGAGCAGAGTACTTTCTTAAGTCTTTTTCCAAAAAAACAAGTTTAACAGTTTCACAAAATGATAGCTCTCCCTTTCAGCTAAAAGCAGGGTGCATCTTGTCCTGGATATATTATTGATGTTGTTCTTCACTTAAGTCACCTGGAAGGATCATTCAAGAAAGTGACATGGCACTGAACATAACTGAAATAGCTGCTGCAGCACCAGGAATATTCCCAGCTCCCCCCGTCCCGGGCACGCCACAGGCAGGCTGGCAAACTGCTGAGAAGCCAGCACCCCCCAAATGGCTTCACAGACAAGAGACTGTTAAAAAGTCTGCTGCGATCTTTTGTTAAATGAGCAGACCACAGTCAGCAAAACTATGCCACCAAAATGCTTGAAATTAACTGGGGAGTTTTGAAAGTCTAAGTGTCCTTTACTGACAAGCAAAGGTATTTTGTGCTTTACCTCTCTGAGCATCACCTGACATACCAGCATAAGGGTATGTGTAGAAACACAGAAAACAAAAACCAACTCAGTTACATTTCTCTCTGCCTCATTCAGAGGAAGATAAACTTGAAATGGATTCACTGCCTCAGTGAGCATCGATCATTTTTAACCATCTCATGGCTCAAAAGTTAAAATATTCTGAAAATAGACAAATGGAAAAACAGATCTGGGAGGATTAAGAATTCTGGAAAGAATAATAACTCTCCTGATTTCTGGAGAAGTAAACTAGGAAAGGCATGGACTTTGATTTGCCTTATTATCACTAGCTAATACTGTTAAGTACATACATTAAAAGGGTATTTAGCCATCTAACTTCAGGGACTTTAGATGTCCAAAATGGCAGTTTGGCTTCCTATATCTCAGCAGATGTAACTGCTACATCTCTACTTTCTGTGTTGAGAAATGTAGAGCACAAACTCAGCAATCCCTCTCCCTGTTGCTTATATATTGAAGGTCAAATCAGGCAGTAATGCTATCTCCTTTAAATGCCTCAAGAAAACCTATGAGATCTTTCCTGGACTCAACAGATACTGGTGAAGACAACTCAGCTAACTAGGAACAGGTTCGTGCAAAAATTTAGAGAGACAATTTGGAACCTGTTTCTAGAAAGGAGTAGAAGAATTGCAGATTCCAAGCAGAGCTATTTAACTTCCTTAGACTCATTCTGAAAATCTCTTCTGGAAACTCTTAGAAGAATAGCAGGGTAAAAAAGGATAAGAGAACCTCCTATGTCTAAAGGTAAAGCATACTTTCAGTACTCATTCTACTCTTCATTCTACACACAGTGTAACTGTATGCCTACTTTTTTTTTTAATGGATTTAAAGAGAAAAAAATGAACAAAAAAACCTCCCACACATACAGATGTTTGCTCATCTTGGTTAAATAGAAAAAGCAAGTACCTCTTGAAAAATATCAACTGTCCATGAAAACGGAGGGAATTCAAAAACGGAAATAAAGTAGTTTAAGTAAAACTATTTACAGAATTTATGGTAAGAAGTGAGCAACAAAATATCACTGCAGCAGTATTTAACTTCAGATAGAGTCCCTATGAACAAGGCACTACACAATTCCAGATCTTATAACCAACTCAGGGCAGCAGTTGTTGAAGTGTGGCCTTTTTTCGAGCGATCTCTTCACTAAAACATAAAGCTGGAAATTGGTACACACTATTAAACAATTATATACACACACACGAGCCCTTATATCCATAAGGAATTGATATGTTGAAAAGTTCATTTAACGAAGAAATGACTCCATGAAGTGCGCAAAGCTAAGCAGAGTACCCTATGTGTACAAACCTAAGTGTACAAGTATTAAACTCCCTTAAAAGATTTTTTCAGGATGACTATAAAGCCTCGGAACATTTCACTTTTTTGCAATGATTTCTCATCAAAACAAGTGAGAAAAAAGAAGTCCACTCCTCCAATAGTTTTGTAAAAAAAATAATAATCTTATTTTTCTTTTGGAAAAAAGTAAGCTTCAGAACAATGCTGGAGAGTAAACTGTTAGTCTGAAGATACTCTCAAGGCAATTCTTCAATAGAATGAACTACTAAGACCCCCTGCCACCTTACAATGCTAAAAGACTAATACTACTCTGAAAAGAATAAAGTTATTCATTCCATTAACTTCTAAACCTCAGGAATCTGCTGTAGACAGGGATTAGTTTAGTGCAGTCAGAACCATGCTTCTTACTGGCAGATGTTGTACCACATCAGAGTAGGCTGAAGTCAGTTGGAGTCTAGAGGTTATGTTTTCAGAAATGCTGCATACTTTCAAAAGGAATGTCTGGACTGTAAAATGTGCGTAAGGAAAGGATACACATATAAAATCTTCTACTGAAAAATAAATGTAAATAGCTGTAGTCATTGGTGTGTTAGAAAACAAATCACAATGAATAAATAAATGTTTGCATAACAAAGTTGTCCCATACAGGAAACAACTTACTTAAAGAAGATAGTTTCATGTGTTTTGGAAATTATTTCTCTCTAACAATTAAGAGAGCTTCATTATCTATATTTTATTTAATAATATGATCTTGATAAGAGATTTGTTTCTGTTTTATTTAAGTAGATTTGGGAAGTTTCTGGTTGCAGGTAGAAAATGGCACAGGAAAAATCCATAGCACACATACAAAAAAGGCCACCTGTGAGAGGTTTCAGAGAAGAGCTCGAGGACTTCTATCTTGTGCAGAGCGTACATCAAAGTATTAAGTACATCTGAAAACATGACACTTGGTGTCAAGGCTTATTTCTGCAGAAAGAGATGTGAAGGTTTTATTTTCCAGAGCAAGGCTTCAAAAAACATGACTCTCTCATTATCTGGTCTGATGTGCTCTGTCACGCAAAATCTAACTGGTGTTTCATAAGGGTGCTTGTGGTACAACAGATAAGGTGCTTGGATGGACCGCCACTTTTATTCCCATCTCTTATTCCACCCACATAGATTAATGGGAAAATTAATGAATCAGGTGAACCAGAAAAGTTTCTAATGTATTTTGGGGAAGCTGCAATGAAAGAACACCTAGCAGCTGATATGAGCGGAACTGTAAAACAAGTGACAATTGGTTAGGAAACTGAAAATATATTATGCAAATAGAGATTTTTTTTTTTTTGGACAGGCTAAAATTTACTATAGCTAACTACAGATACTGTGGTATCAATTCATAGCTCCTGTAACAACTTTTCTTTTAGATACATTCAGTTTGTGCTTGTTAGGCATTTCTCACAACTCTCCCTAAAGCTGTGAAGTTCTTTCATCATTTACAGAACTGAAGTTCTAGCCTACTCATACGTACAAGAAACAGGGGAAAGCAACTAAGCATTGCTATTTTAGAGGTCTGTTTGCCATCAGTTTCCTTAAATATATCATCAAGCTTCTTTATTTATTATCAAGCATCTGTAATTTTCTATGTGCTAAGAAATACTGTAAACATAAACCTTCAAAGATCAAAAGAAATCTGTATCTGGCACAGACTAAGCCTTCACAGAAGATCCAATCCCCATGAAAATATTTCCAGAAAATTTGGCACAATTTACACAGGCGGAAAAAAAAAAGTGATTTTTATTGCAGAGATCAGTCAATGCTGCTTTGAGGCTTTTTTTCATCTAGTATCAATATACTTGCATTGTTTTTCTGCACCATGCATCCAAAGGTAGTCAAAGTATAACTTTGCATTCCTCATTCAGGTAATGGTTCCACAGTTCACAGGAATTCTGCATCACTTTTGCAGTTTTGAGGGCACACATACATTATAGCGAACAGCAAAAAGAACACATGCTCCTGTCACAACTGAGCTGAAACAACAATAACATCAACAAAAAAAAAACCCAGCTTAATATAGGTGCAATTATATTGTCAGGAGACAGAGACTATCTATGCTGGATACACAGCATGAATGCTATCTATTCAGAGAGTCAGCAAATTCATTTACCCATAGACAAAACACAAGCAAAGGCTGCAGTAAAATCACAATTCAACTTTCCGTACCAAGGGTAATGGCTAGAAAACCTAACACAAGAGTACTTCACTTGTGTCAGTAACCACTTATCTCCCTAAGTGCATACATAAACACAGTATGCAGTCTCTCAATGTGGTATTTATAGTTCTGAGTAACACAACTGCACATGAGACATTAGCGATGAAGTTGGCATCACCACACCCAGAGACTGAGTAACAAAGAAGCAAGAAGCTCCATGGAAGAAACTTACAGCACTACAGTCTTCCGGACAGGCAAACCCTTCTGCCACAGCCTGTCAGTCCTACAGCAGAGCCAAGAGAAGTCACATGCTAACACCTCAGGCACTTTCTTAAAAAAATTCATGTCTTACATAATCTCATGCTTACCTGGTGTTCAAACCAAAGTGATGGGCTTATACATTTTAGTATAAAACATTTTTTCATACGCACTATCAACTCTATTTTCTTCTGTATAATATATTTTTACTTCTTCCTTTAAAGCCCCCCTCAGATATAATCACTTAAAAACTTAGTGGATTTAATATTAAAGACAGTGGAGGTGGATATCAGCAGCTTAAAAGTATTAGTGCTTTCCGTGCTACACAGCTCACTAAAATCAATGACCAGATTCTTATTTAAAATAGGCTTGATTAAGATGCTATAATCTGCAAAGCTTTCAACACCAGCAGCCTGAGGTGTACACATCCTGTAAGAGCTTAGAACTTATCCCTAGATCTGCAGATCATGTCAAATCAAATTCAGAACTGGTAATTAATCTTCCAAACCTCCAAACATTAAGTTTTATGTTGGACTCTAACATCAGCAAAGGCTGGAAATGCTTGGCAAAATACCGCATCCTAAAAATCTCAATGACAATTTGTTCTATCCTGCAGGAAAAGTTAGCTCCTAATTTCATTGCAGCTATAGCGTCAGGATATACTTTTAAAAATGAGTGAAGAACACAGGAGTTAGCCTTTGGCCTTAGGCATAAACCAGCTTGCCCTTCAGTGGCCATACTTGATAACACACAGAAAACCAAAGTGGCAAAACCCTACAGCATGAGCGTGGTGCCCACAACTAGAAGTAATACAAGGCCAGTACTTGGGGCAGGTAAGCAGGAACAACTAATGTGGCTAGTTTTGCTTGAACTTGTCTGTTAGCCCCTTTAATATGTGTTTCAAACTCTGCAATAATGAAATATTAATAATAAATATAAGTATTCCAAACTCTGAGATTTCAAAGAACAAGTGAATGCCGAATGTCGTTTGCTACTACAAAAAGATGAAGGATCCGAATGCTGAAAAGGTTCAAAATATCCTTAAAAAAGCGGGGGAGAAGATGGGGAAGAAAAAACAAGTTAACAAGGACACAGCTCCTGATAACATGATGAACTATTATTTGGGAAAAGCAGCTAATTGTATGTATTTTATATGTTTTATAGAGTTCCTTATACATCTAATCAATCTTATTGTCCACACTAGAGAGAAAGGAAACAAAATAACCCCACAGTGGCTATGAAATCATAAAGCTGGCAAGGAAATTTGTATGGCTTCTGAAGCTCAAAATAAAATTAAGAAAGACTGTTTCATATTGACATCATCCCTTTAAGCTATGTAATTATTACTGCACCTACCCAGAGCATACAACATAAACAAAGCTCCAGCAATTAAAAAAAAGTTTACCTTGAATATACCATAAACACAAACTCTTTGATGTTTAATTACATTGGATATGTATGGCTCTGAAAGCATTAGAAAGACCAGATGCAGTCAGTAACACAAAAGGATATGGTTTGTACAAATTATGATTCCTCATGACTTGCAGAGACCCCTGAAAACCCTGCTGATCACACTAGAATAGTTTTTACAAAATGAGCTTGGTATTCTCATTTTCTTTCTTTCACAGTTTTCATCTTCATAAGGACCAACCACTGCCTGTTTAGGAATGATTTACTCTTATGTCAAGCCCTTTTCTCTTATTCTTTAGGAGATGAATCACCAAGGGAGAAACTCACTTAACTCTTTGATATGCGAAGATCTTGGCATATCTTGCTGCAGCCAGCAAGATGTATGATGTAACCATGAAACATGGATAAAAAATGAAGAAAAATAAATGCAAAAATAAATTCTTGATTGACATTAAACAGGAATCGTACAACTAACAAATTTTGAGAGAAGCAAGTGCTAAAGAGAGATGTCAGATCAGGCGCCCTAGAGTTGAGGAGTCTCATCCTACAAACCTGAGACAAAGTGAGAGTAGCAACTTTTACCAAATTGTATCATTTTAATCAGGGATAAACACAGATTTGTGGAAAAAAATGTTTTTTTATGAAACAAAATATGATTTAATAAGAAACATTTTCTGATTTTATGAAAAAACAAATACTTTAAAACTAAAAATATACTAAGACAATGCAAAATCATGTACTGCTCTAATACATAAATCTATCACAAAAATGGATGCATCAATAGGAATGCATTTACTTTGCACATCCTCTACAGTCAGCTAGCTACTAGACAAGAGGTAGGGACTTGGTCTGAGCAGCCATCTCTGCTGCTTCCCTGGTAACTGCACCCCGTTCAGTGGATCTGAGAGGACAGTACTTTGGAACACCGTGCACTCTGACTTTTCAATAACAGCTAAGTCTGCTCTGTGATACACAGCAGACACACCTTTCAAAATACCACAGCCTTTCAGAGAGCTGCCCAAGTGACTGAGTGACTGTGTGGTTTGTTTGTTTGTTTGTTGTTGCTGTTGTTTGCTTTAGATTATTTTTACTATCAAAGTAAAATAGTGGATTCACTTAACAGGTACAAATGATGAGTCTTCAAAAACAACCCAAAACTAATGAGGGTGAAATTCAGAAATGCAGAAGGAAAAAAAAGGAGGAGGTGTGTGTCTTTTTTTTTTCCTTTTTTTTTTCCCTACCTACTTTACCTACTTTCATATACAACCATGGTGCTTGTGAAACTTCAGATGCACCTCTTGTGCTCAGTCTAAACACAGTGGATTTAAAGAAAAAGACCTTGATATTGTCATTTTTAAAATTGTATATATTTTTAAACACTCTTTTAGGTGAGCAACAGACTCTGGAACACTAGTACAGAAAGAATGGCTCAAAGAAGTAAGAAAATATGAAGAACAGGAAAAAAAACACTTTTCATATCACTCTGTTAACAACAGAAAATATATTAGTGCAATAGCAATAAAAAAAAAGCACAGTAATACTTAAAAACTTGAATTTCTCAAAGATTCATCACGGAAGGAAAGGAGACATTTTAAAAGAGGCTGATGAAGCCCTAAAATAATTTTTTTTCAAGAACCAAAAAAGATTTAAACTACAAGATGAGGACAATAGAATATTATTGAGCAATGGTTTATGAGAAACAAATGGTCAGACGCCTGAACATTCAAATCAATTCGACGAAGAAGGAAAAGATGAAAAGCATATACTTACAGCACAGAAAGTATCAGACTCATTCCTCAAAACATGATTCTGCATATAATTTAATTCAAAAAATACATATCAAAAATAGAAAAAAAAAAAGAAAAAAAAAGAAAAAAGCAGTTGGCTGTTTTCATCAGCAAATCTTTTTCCTTAGCAAGGACCTTTTAACTTAAAGAAAGAAGACTGGCTTTTTACTTTAAGAACTGACATTTAAAGCGAACAAGAATAATATATAATATATACAGAGTATTTCACGTCTTCAAAACACTGAACAAATATAAAAGTTCAGAACAACTCTACAAAGGCATACACAAAATTCATTTGTTTTCTGATTAAACTAAGCATAGGAAGGGAAGGATCACCAAGATTCCTCTTTCTCTGGGAGAAACAGGCCACAGGCACTTACTGCTCTTCTTTTTAAGATCATCAGTCAGTCAGTTGGAATCTCTGCTGTGTCTAATGGCTTTCTACTTCACCTAGACTGGAATTTATGCCAAGGATCTTGCACATTAAAAAAGGTCCAAATAATCCTTCTGTAATTCTTGAAAGCTACATGCCATGAACAACAGTTGACAAGACTGCAACTTCAGATGGCTCAGGGATATGCAATTCCCACATGTTTTTGTTCATGACTTACAGCTGCCCTAACATAAAGCTCTGCAATACATTATATACACTGTCATCTGGGATCAAAAGAAACTAACTTTATCATCCATGTATGTTCAGCTTCATTAAATCAATTTGCCTCTTCCTAAGAGAATTTATAATGTACATACACATTTTGCTCTCTGTATGAATTCCGTGCATCACATACGGAATCACATACCAACAAGGGAAATGAGTCTTTTTTATTATTTTTTCCTTCAAATTAAGGAACAAAAACTGTCTTTCATAAAGGTGAAAAAATTCATCCATTCCATGACTGTATACTGTTTCCTAAACTCAAATAAAATACTCTTCAGCAGAATCACATAACATTGGATAAGTCCAGACACAAAACACCTGGAAAATGCTGTGCTAAATTCCGCACTGCACATTTAGTAGAAGTGCAACAGCACATGCCGGGTACCAGAGCTCCAGCCTCCCTAAACCCCTTTCTACCTCTGTGTTCTGCAGATATCTGAAAGCTACGGCTATAATTACCACATCTTAACATTTCCATATCTCCTAAGAGTAGAAATTCCGTCTGGTTTGGGCATTAACATATGTCTCTATATCCACCAAATAATTCAGAAGACATTATAGCAGCACTTACACCAGCTTGAGCCTTTATACTTACTGCTGGAGGACAGACATCAAGTAATCAAGCATAAAGGTAAGGTAGCTCAGGCATACAGACTACGGCTGATCTGCCATTAAGCCTACTGGTACCAAGATAGCACATCAAAATATTTAGAATAACTCTAAACAGTGACTGCAATTTTTCCCTCTCTTTTAACTGGATCACTGATTTCCAGCAGGTGGCCATATTATTTTTAATCCAATACTCCGCCTCCTGAAGTTAGATTTCATGCATTGCTGAACTGCAGCCTAAGTCCCAATTGAAAATGCACTGCAACACTAAAATTCAGCCATTGCCTACTAGGACTGTTCTATCTGGGAGCTGGAGTGTCTTTGCTGTCTACAATGGCATCATTTTAAATTATATTTACCAGCAAAGTAGAAGAAATGGTGAGCTCTGCTGTTGTCGTGGCTATAATAATCTACATATAGTATTTTCTAAGCCCTCTGTGGTGTTTCTGGTTTCTGCTTTGCCTCATTCCTTTCCAGAAGCATAGGTTCAAGGGCCAGGAATAAACACAGCCAGTTCCCTTTCAAACATACAAACATGAACGCAAGGAAAGTTTAAGAGTTCAAATGAAAATCAACGATGAAGAAGAGAGAATTGCTCCAAGGAAAAAGGATTGTGAAATCCAATCCAGTCAATCGACATAAAATCATCTGATCTTTACTAATCTAAGTCAATCAATATCTTTTACTAATCAACTAGCAACCAATAAATGTTTTTTTGTCATGTGATCCAGCTTTGGTTAAAATAATTCCACCTACCAAAACCTAACAGAGCTATCCCCGCAGTACTATAGTCACTGAAGTGTTCAGATCCTTTAGGAGCACACTTTTTTTTTATTTAAAAAAAGAGTACTTTTACAAGAACAGTGAAACTATGGTCAAATGGAGTGAACAAAAAGAGTGTTATTTATATGTGTGCTATATTGTAAATAAGTATGCTTCAAGCAAAATCTTAACATAGTACCAGGCTTGCAAAAAGCTTTCCTTGGAGGCTGGCCTACCAAAGAAACATATCTTCTCTCCTTTGTGTTCTTTTTACTTTCATGCTCATTTTATTTAAGCCTAATAAGAAACTATGTTTTCCTCTGGCCTGTAACAATCTTCTCTTAATGAGCAAAATTATGGTTGATATTGACAAATTACATTATTAAATTGCAATGACTTCATAATCATAATCAATGTACTTGGCATATAACCATAAATTGCATACCACTTATTAAATTTGCTAATGAGGAGGTTGTAAGGTCTTTATCTTTCTGCATATAAAATTTCACGCATGAAATGCAGCAGTACTGAAAGCAAAACACTTGGGTTAATAGTGCTAATGAGTTTAGCAGTGCCAAAATGTCAATGACTTCACTCTCAAAGGTCTCAGTATATCTAGGTCAGCTAGATATTTCTATCAATATGCCACAGTCCACTTAGCAGACTGCTGGACCTAACAGAACTAAGTTAAACTACACAGCCTTTTACAGTCTCATAAAGAACAGGGTATTTTTTAAAAAAACATTAAAAAAATAGTTGTTTTCTCCACTGATTAAGATAATTTCTCTCTTAAACTGCCAAAAGACTGACTGTGGAGGGGTAATGGCACTGAGGCAGAAAACAGCCAGACACAGGACACAAGCAAATTTTTGCTAGGAATCCAATTCCAAATAAGTGTGGCTAAAATTAACAATACTCAAACAGTTCTCTTACGCCACATCAGGGGAAAAATAATCAGGAGGAGGAAGATATTTCAGCGGAGTATAAGACTGCTAAGGCTAACTGAAGCACTAAAAAGGCAGAAAGATCCTTCGAAGACCTATTATCATTTACAGCCAGCAGAGCTGCAACTCAACACAAAAGTCTGGAGACACAGCAATATGGAAAATATTAAGCTGACACTCTGGAATTACAGCAAAAATGACCTCGTCTATCAACACTTGTGAATTCCCCAAGAAAACCACTCCTTATAAAATCCGCCAGGCAATCTCGACTTTTCAGAGTGCTCCACTACAAAAATCAAGTCCCAAGGCAACCTACTTTTCAGTAATTCTCTGCCAGAGGTACTCCAAAAAACATTATTTCTTTCATTAGGCTGTGAAGTACTATATAATTCTCCAGAACCTGAAATCCACGGTTACACAACCAGAAGTGGTTTCCAGTTAAAGCACAGTATCGCATTGTGGCTGAGGCAACACCACAGAGCATCCTGCTTTGGTTTGCGCTCGCTTTGACACTGCTGCTCATTATACGTAATAATTACACTGGTATAATTATGACTACTGATTTGATACAAAATAATGTTCACTATTCACACAGCAGATGCATCCCCTTATGCCAACAATCGGCTCCCTTCCCAGAGGCACTGCCACCTTAGACAGTCAATGGTCGTGCTTATACACAGAAAGAAAGACTGAATTTTAAAATAATTTGGATTATATTTTTTTACTACAAACTTTATAAAAATGGACATTGCTACTTCAATTTACATCCATTAACACAACTGTTACAGATCTCTTTCACATATGAAATAATCAAGGTGGAGAGAAAACTTTTAATAACAAAAACAAAATCTAAATTTGAACCTTGCTAATGTGAAACTTGTAGTACTGGAGAGTATGGGAGACAGAGTCTCCATATTAAAAATATATACTAAAAAAGTGAGTTTTGCAGAGATATAAATAACTAAGGAGAGAATGCATAAATAGAATATTAATATGAAGAATTTGTGTGTGTGTGTATAAATATATATAATATATGTATATAAAAGAAAGAGAACACCTAGATATAGAATAGGTCAATTCATACAGATATTCATGCCACAATGACTTGACTATAAAGAGCCAATATGCTTTTTTTTTCTACTTTGCAGTACAAGAAACATATCAATCATTGGAAGAGAAGAAATGAAGGTATTTTATGAAAATCATCACAGGAAACATTAACAAAATTCTTCCTTCACATGCAGCTGTCAACTTAGTCTACTGTCATAATTTACAGTAGTTGTTGACATACCATGTTACAGTTACAGATAAGTCTTTCCTCAAAGATTTAACTCATTTACTAATGAGTCACTCGTGCTAACAAATAGAGAGAGACTTGTAGGCGATGTGAAGGTGGGGGGCAGCCTCGGCTGCAGCGACCATGAGTTGGTGGAGTTCAGGATCCAACAAGGAGGTGGCAGGGCTGTAAGT
>NW_010577106.1:562230-603788 GCF_000705375.1 Tinamus guttatus | reverse complement strand
GTGAAAAACCTCATGAAATTCAACAAGGCCAAGTGCAAGGTCCTGCACCTGGGGAGGAATAAACCCAGACACCAGCACAGGCTGGGGACTGACCTTCTGGAGATCAGCTCTGCAGAGAGGGACCTGGGTGTCATGGTGGACGACAAGTTGACCATGAGGCAGCAGTGTGCCCTCGTGGCCAAGAAGGCCAATGGGATCCTGGGGTGCATTAAGAAGAGAGCGTCTCCAGCAGGTGGAGGGAGGTGATCCTGCCCCTCTACTCAGCCCTCGTGAGGCCACATCTGGAGTATTGTGTCCAGTTCTGGGCCCCACAGTACAAGAGGGATGTGGAGCTGCTGGAGAGAGGCCAGCGCAGGGCCATGAGGATGATCAGGGGCCTGGAACATCTGCCCTATGAGGAGAGACTGAGCGAGCTGGGCCTGTTCAGCCTGGAGAAGAGAAGGTTGAGAGGGGACCTGATCAGTGTCTATAAGTATCTCAAGGGAGGCAGTGAGGAGGATGGAGCTGGCCTTTTTTCAGTGGTGGCCACCGACAGAACTAGAGGAAACAGCCAGAAACTGAAACACCCAAAGTTCCACAGGAACTGAAGGAAAAATTTCTTTCCTGTGAGGGTGACAGAGCCCTGGAATAGGTTGCCAAGAGAGATTGTGGAGTCTCCTTCTCTGGAGATCTTCAAAACCCACTTGGACGCAGTCCTGTGCCACGTGCTCTAGGTGACCCTGCGTGTGCAGGGGGGTTGGACTAGATGATCTCTAGAGGTCCCTTCCAACCTTAAGCATTCTATGATTCTATGATTTAATTGAAAGCAACAACATGCCTTATTTAGCAACACCAGACCTTCTACAAGGTTAGTTAAAACTGGCAGGACTTCATGTATTCCAGTCAGAAGACAAAAACTAAGCGTAGACTTATGGCATATCTTTTCACCTTCTAGAATTTCAAACCATTCAGATCTCAAAATAATCATTTGCTCAGCACATGTAAAGAGAAAAAAAAAGCTGATAAGCAAAGGTAGAGTATTATGAATTTGAAGAAGCAAATAAACCTGCAAACCAGTTCAAACAAAAGGAATCAAATAAGTCAGATGAATCAGGTAATAGTAGCATCACTGACCAACAAATATTATCCTGTAACGGGCTATACAGGTAAAAGGAAAAAAGAAATGAAAGGACAGAAAAAAATGAAAGCATCCCAGGCAGTTTTATCAGCATCAAAGGTTCTGACCATTTATAAGTAGGTACTTGGTCATTTTTGCACCTGGGATTATAACTGCTTTGGTTTCTGTACTTGGCTACAAAATGCAATTCAAGCGCATTCGCGCAGTCAGGTCCAAAAAAGGATGATACCAGAAGCACCACTTCATGAGGCAGCACCCAGGAGATCTAATAATATATACAGCTGATACGTATGACAAGCCAGCTGCTAATATAAATGCTAGCTATTGTTAACAGCAAGCTAGCATTTATTACTTAATAACACGCTACAGTCTCAGGGGAAGCAACCTGCACAATTTAGATACCATGCAAAGAAGTGCAAAGGATTATCAAACTAGATGCATTCAACCCTCGGAAGAGTAAGTTCCGGTAGCAAGCGAAAACAGCTTGGTGCAAAGTCATCGCAACTTCATGTAGACATAATATCTAGACAGCATAGACATGTGGACAGTGTAGACACTTTGACAACATAATATCTTCATTTCCGCTTACTGTCTGAAAAGTAAGATAGTAAGATTGCCACCCACACTCATTTTTACAGGAACACTAGCCAAACTAGGAACTTCATCCCAGTTGCTATAAACACAGTTCAAAGGTCATGAGCTGTCCTAATGCTTAGCAGCAGCTTAGCAGCAGCTGACAGAACAGACATCCTATTTGAGTCTCATCACACTCTTGTCCTGTGGTTCCACAGTGACAGCAGCAGTTCCATTCTGCAATTAAATAATGTAGTCTTTTGGAAGAATTTTCAAGAATTTGCTCTAACAGACTAGAAACTAGATGTTTTAGCTAACACTGAAAGATCCATATACTTCTGAGCACTTAACTGGTCTATTTTTAAAACTGTACACATTCGAATTATCAACTGCTGGCTCTTTTCCATAAGCCTGATGTAAATTGCTACACTGTGATGTTTCACATTCTACTGAAACCCTGGTCATTTACAATAAAATCCAGTCACCACCTGCTGCAGTATTTGCATAATTCTGAAAAGGTTAGTGATGATAATATACAAAATTTACCTTGCAATCACAATCACCTTGCAAACAAGCAGCATTTTATTAAAAAAAAAAAAGAAAACAAGGGGAGGAAGAAGCAGTACTATGACTCTGAGCCTAGCACTCAAAAGAAAGAAATGCCAGATTTACAGTGTTAGTGCAAACCTAGTCCAATTCTAGTTCATTTCCACTAATGTATTCAAATTGACATTAAAACAGCATGATGCTTTTCCTCTGCACAGATGAGTAACTTGCATATATTTTGTGTGCTCACACATATCCGCATATCTTGGATATCCAAGATATCCTATCTTGGCCTTTTTACCAAATCTCCTCTGTCTTTATATCTGTTCCACAGCCGGTATCCAGGTCTCAGTGTTTCCAGTGTTTCAGCTGTCTTCCTTCCCCAGCCCCACATGTCCCCCTCTCCTACTCCAGATGGGGCATCTTGCAGCCCAACGCAGATCCCGGCGACCTCATCTCCCCTCTCCTTCCATGCCCATCTCGTCACTCCAAGCCTTGGCTTCTTCTCCCAGCCCATCTTACAGCTCTTCCTTTTCTACTCTTTTGCCTTTTGAAGTCCAACTCCTCGGAGATCAAGCAGGCTTACTGAGCTCTTCGAAAGTTGTAGCTGCAGTGATACGGACAAGTCTTGCACTAAAGACTCACAACATTTTTGCTCCCTGAATACCTTTTCAAGATCAGTTAAATCACATACATGTTAATACATTTGAAAATTTCAAGTACGTTTCAAAGCACAGGGACAGCAAAAAGAATTGTCAGATTAAAAAAAAAAAAGAAAATATTACATTTGTGGAACCTTGAAACCTTAATCAGACTCATCCACAAACACTTAACTCTTTCACTCCATTACAACACCATTTTTTAAACTTTATTTTAAAGAACAAAAGTTTGAAATTTTCTTAATGAATATAAATATTTAACACACAACAACAAACCTAGCATTTTAATGGCTATTCTATTTCAACTTTTACTGCTCAGTATGCTATATTATAATAACAAAATTTTATTAGCAGCCATTTATCATTACACTAGCAGCCACTAACAGCTCACTATTCTTCACAACACTTTTGAATACAACCAAAATTAACAGAGAAGTAGTACAAATATAAAATGATGTATTAAAAAATAAATAAGTGATTCCTTAGTCACCGAAGTGATTCTTCAGTGATTCTTCATTGGCCACACTTTTATCTGCATTTACATGTATTTAAAACAGATACATGGCTGTTGCAGAAACATGTGAATAGAGTGAAGTCCCGTTTAAAAAAAAAAAACTGAAACACCACATACATATATTTATACCATATACCTATGCATTTACATATATATGTATATTTGTGTGTGTGTGTGCGTGTGCAATATGGTATTGCAGTGAAAGAAGTAGCTTTTCTTATATGCCAGCAATTTAAGATCACACAGCACTTGAGTAAAATTTCAGAACGAGAGAAGTAGACTGGAGAGCGTTTGATGAAGCTGTGGAAACCCCTAACTTTTTCGCCCTATGTTTGCAGCTCATGCAACTTAACTGTGATGACCAGACTCTTCACAAAAATCTTTCTTTTCATTACAAGTATCTTGGGTTCTTTAAATGACTCGACTTATTATTAATTATGCATATCCAGGTAATGGCCAGCACTTCTATTACAGTATCACCATTCCAAAAAAATAAAAACAGTCTCCAACTCAAGACAGTTAGAGTAACTTTTTCTGGAGCAACTTTTTGTCTTGTCTTATATATAGTGTCTTGTCTTACAGAAAAAAAAAAGAAAAAAAGAAGATGCATATGGAGTAGCACAGGGATTTACTCAAAGTCAGCATGAGACACAATCCAAACCCCACACAGCTCTGGATGATTTCAGCAGCTTTCACTTGCGAAACAAGTAAACAAACAAAAAAAGGCTGTATTAGCGACCTTTATAATTTAGGGAAAAAAAATATACACAGATAAGTTGGGTATGTTTATGCATACGAAGAAAAAAAAATCTGTTTTTTTTTTTTTGAATTTGGCAGGACTCGAGAGATTTTTGTCATTTAAGGTTTTAATTTCAATTGCAAATTTTTCATGTATGATAATCACAGAGTTGGAAGATGGAAGATAATTTCCAAAGGAATAATGAATATCTCTACTGCTACAAAGTAGTAATCTGAATCTCCAGGAAATATAAATCATTCATGCAGAAGGTTCATTTATATGGCAAAACCTGACACTGGGCGAAGAGACTGCTATTAGTGTCAAGCAGTCTTGCCACCTTGCACACTGAAATTCGTTCCATCCATCACAAAGAAACTTTGAATTCGAGGCTCACCACAATTCCCTACAGAGCACATGGGTTGACATACCACTGGTACATGTAGAAGAGTTCCTACAGGCTTCTCCCCTGGGTTTAAAGCAGCAGTTACCAGCACAAGTAAAACCTGTGACTTTAAATATCACACGGTGTCACACAGACAATAAAACTGAAACACAAATAGAAAGCAAAAGTTACAGAAACAGACTTCCTTCTTAATATTTTTCAAACTACTTGGAGCACCAGAACAAAATATCTCATTGTATCCCACCACAGCTGTTCAATTTCATCAGAAAGCCACTCTCTGTGCTTCTTCCTCCTTTGACACACACATGCAGCATGGATACTACTATTTTTAGAAACAGCTACTCTGCAGTCTAGGGATTCTGCCTCTTTCAGAAGCCTTTGAATATGTATTTCTTCACAAACAGGAGATCCCCAGATTACAGAGGAATGCACAAAAGCTTCTGGAAGAGGAGTCTTGCACCCACAGCCAAGGCCTGGTAGCTCTGAGTCTGATCAATGAAAAAGAAATATATTTTGTTCTGCTAAAAAGCTTGGAAGGAGATGATGGGAAGGTGATGTTATCTCCAGAACTCTCCCGAGAATGAGCTTCTGGGTTTTTAATCTAAGAATAAAAACATCCAGTCTCTAAAATGATTTAGAGGATCCGATATATTGCCAACGGTACTTTCATAGCATGTATTTGTTCTTATTAAATTCTCAGCTACAATACATTTTTCAGAAGCATTTTTCAAAACCTAGGAATACTAAAATATCAGTCAGGCAGGTGTGTTGCATAACCTTTGCCATTTTTTATTTTTGCCAACGGAGGCTGCAGAAGAGCATTCTCTGTGCCAACAATGTCTGGCATTTCAAGTAATCTTTTTATAGTGCTTCAATTTAATAGCATCTTAGCTTGGAATATACCCTGTGCCTGATAAGCAGCTCACAAATCCAAAAAATAAACATTCTTTGAAGTCACTATTTTTTTTACACTGGATCTACCATGCATCAGTCATTCTAGAAATTACGTAAGTTGAACATGCCAAAAATAGAGCCTTTCAGCTAGACTATGGATCCAAATTCCCATTCTAATCCATGTCTATCAAATCAGCAGTAGAGCTCATGATAACACAGCAGCAAGCTCTCCTGATTAAAGTGTATGTCCATTAATAAACTGTGGATGTTCCAATAACTCTGGAAAAGCTGACTGTCCCCTGTATAGTTATTAATAAAATTTTGAAAACAAGTATAAAAATAAATTTGATTTTTCACACAGATGAATGATCAGCAGTAGATTTATGGCACAGGACAGAAGTTTATCTAATCTAAAGGTTATATCCATACTTCATGGCTATTGTCCAAAAGTTGGTCCACTAAAATTCTCCACCATTTCCTTTAAATGACATAGCTACATCAATGTAACTGAGATTCACAGTAACTCTCCAAATTCTGTGGAATTCTCAACATCAACACAGCAAAGTATAGGAAAATGTTCGTTTAGTTTCCATACATCTTTGACACTGAAGGCCAAAATCGATACTGATACATCCAGTATTAGAGAAGGATTGCAGTGGGAAATGGTGCATCCACCTACTTACAAGAGAAGTACTGAGAGTGTGCCAGCACGCCTGCTACATAGCCAGAGACCATTCCCATAGTATATGCAGTATGAGCGTGACGTTCACTCGCTGTTTTAACAATAAAACTACCAAACTCAGGAAGACAGAGCAAGTGTTTGAACAATAAAACTACCAAACTCAGGAAGACAGAGCAAGTGTTTGAGGTTTATTCCCAACCTTACGCATGTACAAAACCTGTTTGCCATTCCCTTGGTGTCATTTCCTCACAAGTATGAACAGTGTGAGCACAACTTGACACATAATCTACAAGAAAAGAAAATATTGGAAAACTACCTCAGGGTGAAGGCTGCCGCTGCAAAATCTCTCCCTTGCCAGTGAGGCTCAGTCCCAGGATGCTGCTCTCCCTCGCCACCCACTCCAGGGCCACCTCCAGCTCATTCACAGGCCTCACAAACAAAACCACCCCCTTCAAGCCACACAACCCCTCTTCGTGCTGTAATTTTTCTTCCACGATCGGTTTTCTTGAAGTGTAATCTGAAAGTACAGCACCGGTGCAACATAGATCTTAACATATGATACTGTCCTACACTGAAATTATACAGACAGCTGTAATTTAAGCCTGTAAAATTTGGTCATCTCTTCTCTCTTCACACCTTGCATTACACAGAAAGGGTTTCACCAAAATTTGTGTGAACTTGCTATTTTGCCTCCCAAGTCAGGACAGACTTTGAATCCTCCCTTCCCCAAGACTTTAAATACTGTGTTCTTAAAAAAAAATATAACGTCTCTTCAAAGCCAGGCCATCTGTTCTAGGCAGTGTAAAAGTGTAAAGAACGTGTAGTTATATCTAAGACTGCAAACATCTACACCTGATCTCCAAGCACAAAGAAAGGGGCAGAAGGTATTAAGTATGCACCTAAAAAGCAAGGTACCTTCTAATTTTTGCTGCTTTGTGCAGCAAAGGCTATATCCTTTTCAAAAATTAAACACCATCAGCTGATACAAGAAGTTCTAAAAGAACATAGTTTTCAATCATACTAAGAATACTTTAAGAAAAAAAAACAGCCACACCTGAAATACTGAATGTATTCACTCTCAACAAATTCACAAGACCTGCTTTAGTGAAAATTGCATTCAAGGTCAAAATTTAACTCTTAATCTTACCCTTAAGTACGGACACATGAAGCATAGTGCTTAGGTTCCTTTCCTGTTCCCACACTACTAATTCGAGCAGTCTGCAAGTTAGGCATGACATAACTACTAACGAGACTTAGCCCTAAAATTGTGCGAGGTCAGAACGCAGATCTCCCTATGTCAGCACGTCATGTCACGAGCAGGCTGACATCCCACTAGGGATGGCTAAAATGACAAGGCAAGCACATAGCATTACCTCTGCACAGTGGTGTTTCACTTTTAAACAACTTGAGGCTCAGGGACTTTCTTAGCCAAAAATGATATTTTTGAATTAGGAAGACAAAATATAAATCAACCAATCCAGCTCTTTCCATACAAATATCTCTCTCTGCAGCATAACTAACTGCATATGTATTGGGAGTATAAATTCTGATTTAATTTCATTTTTAATTACATAAAAACAAATCCATAATTGCAGTTGCTGTTCATCGAACATGTTTTCAATAATGTTCACAGTGTTGGCTTTTAAAACAACCCTGTGTGATTGCACTAAAGGGATCCAAGAGCACTTACCTAATTTGGGTGTCTTACACTGTATATAAATCACATTCATTCTTAATCAACCCATAAAAAGCAAACTCTGCAAATAATAATGCAGCATTATATTGGCAACTGAAAAACCATCTCAGTAGAAGCAGTCTTGGCTGGACACTGTTTTCTATTTTCAAACGTATCAAAACCTTTCCTACCATTCTCATGGATTATAATAAGTCTTTTAATGTGTCATATATTTAAAAAAAAAGAAAAATGCGGCATCACAGTAAAGCTTGCTATTGTATAATGAAAACAATGCTTTTCTACCTCTCTCTGCAGTTACAATATGCTAAATCTGCCAAGCAAATAGCACATGGACTAATCATTCCTACTTGGAGATCAAAAACAGTAGAGTGAAGAGAAAGCAGTGGAAATAGGCTAGCAGGCATTAATGCATGTATCAGCAACAATAGCTTGAACTCTGCAATTAAAGCCACTGAAAACAAATCATGAGTTTTTTATTAGCATGAGTGACCAGTGAAGGAAATCAAATTTCCCTGTTTGCTTGTTTTTGTTTCTGGCTTTTTTGTTTTATTTTTGTATTTTTCTTTCTGCATGAACCTGGGGAGCGGGGAAGGATAAGCAGTAAACAAAGACTATGAGGACCTATGCTCACCTGAAAAACAGTTTAGAAATAGCAAATATGAACCACACACAGTTTCCTAGAACTGCAGCTGTGACCTATTTTTTCCAAAGACTGATGTACCTCTCAAGAAAAAAGAAGCTTCAATACAAATGGAATATAATTCAACAATTTCATTTTCTATTTTGTATAATGTATCCATTAAAGAATGCATTTGTATCTCCAAAGATGTGGAGTCTTCCTGCTTAACAGCAAGTCTCCTGCCTAGAACTTCCTGTACACAAATGGAAAGACCCAGGCACCCACACCAAAAAGCCATATGCATTATGTTCTTAAGATGGTCATTCTTGGTCTGTTACCGTATGTGATATTCAGCCACCTACACTGGTAACAGCCCACTGTAATGTGAAAATATGACCTGACAGTAGAGAAAGTGGTGCATGTGAAAATCTACTAAGACTGCACTAGTCTAATCAAATTCCCATTGTAGTCATTTCCACCTTTTTTCTTTCTTTAAATAAACATTTCTGTCTTCCAGTGACCAAACCCAAATATTCCATATAGAAGACTCAAAGTCAAAGGAAGAGAAAGGCAAAAAGCATGACAAAGAAGTGAGAAATACTGCTAAATAATATAGGTAGAGCCTTTATTCATGGTTTCCCAATGTTAAAGCAGCAAGAAAAAAAAGTTCAATTCACTTGTGGGAAAACAAATATTTTGAAGAGACTCTGTAGAAACAAATAACTTTATAAAGTTTAATATGAACATACAAACTACAGGAAGACAAAAAAAATTTAAGTAATTAAAGGTTAAAGGGGGGCAATTAACTGCATCTCAGACTACTTACTGTACTGAGATCTTCTCATAGCAATGGTGGAAGAGCTCAAAATGAGCTGCTTTATCAAAGACCTACGTTAAAATCAACCTGGCCCTGAAAGTGAAACATGCCAAAAGCATACTCACTCACAAAAGAAGCTTAAATCACAAGACGGAAACCATCAGTAAAGCTGGGGAAGTTAAGAATTTAAGATCTTCACTGCTTTGTCTGCAGTTAGAAAGGGGCCTATCAGTTGCCCAAGGGTACAAATGTAACACAAGTATTCCTTTCAAATTAAGCATATAAACAAAAATGCGATATAATGTTTTGTCAAAGGCTTCTTTTAATATTTCCCATGTTAAAATGTCAGAAGAAAGAGGTAAGAAATATCTTGTTACTAAAAAGCCTTACACAATGAATAAGTATAGGAAATTTGAACTGGTAATATTTCAGTTATTCTAGTCAGGTATAATTGTTACGAGTAAACACTGCCTGCTCCAAATACCTATCCAGTTTTGCTGACATTCAAGGTTTTATGTGATCTTGTAGTCCAGAAAATTAAATGTTGAGGGGATAGAAAGCAGTGATCAATAAGCCATTAGTACAGCTGCAGCCAAAAACACCATGACACTCCTAGCAAAAATATTCTGGGCTTTTATGCTGAGTTTATGAACTTAATTTGGGCTGAGGTGCCAATATATTGCTTTTAAACAATCATTTATGAGAGTAATGATTTAACTACAATAAACTTTTTTTTTTTTCATAAAATGGGAACATTAGGAAATTTCTTTCACTAAAATTCCACAATCACAAACCTACTGTTCCTCTTCATGATAGCATACAGTCTCAATATCTACTATGCTTTCTTGTGTAGAAATTGTGAACTTTTTCATTCTGCCACGCATATCGTATCTTTTCTAATAAACATACAAAATAAATGATATGCCACAATAAAAGATATATGAAAGAAAAGGCCATGGTAAAGAGGATTTCATTTAAATTGTGTCATATAGATTGTCAATTCAATATTCTACAAAATGAGATTAATAAGATGATCAGGGTGTCATGGGCTAATTAAAATTAGTAGTTCTCAGGACAAATAAGTCCGCTAGAGTGGCACAGCTAAGACTTCGGTAACTGTCAAAGATAATGCTTCCAAAATTTTATTAAACATTTGCATAGTATCTGATGTGACGTTAATTTCCTATTAATTAAAAACAGGCAATGTTGTAAAAAATAATAAATAAACAAACATACCTGCAGCTATAAGAAATAACACCATACAATGGTTTGTAATGGAAAAGCAAAAAGTTTCCTACAACTTATTTTCTCTGCTTTTAGGCAAGGAAATATTCATCTAATCCAAAGCAACATCACTTTAGTTAAACATAATCAAACACAACTTCTGCCAACGTTGTTGTCTTCCCAATAAATCCCTGCCATCTTCCACTCACCCCACTTCCCTTCTAAATTAGTCACCATACAGTTAAAGCTCAGCTGAGATCTGCAGATGAGATTTTACCTACTGCAAAGATGAATGTTGATATAAACACAGCTCTTGGGAGGTGAAGGAATCTGTGCTGCCAGACTACAGGAAAAAAGAATGTCTTTACATGGTTACAAACATTTGCTTTTCACCACTTATTCGAACTAAAGCAGCAAGCAAGTTCAGGTCATTTCCTGACTGGCACAGCAAGTTACAGCAAGATACACATTCTATTAATTTTTAATTGCACTGCTTGTAGTCTGAAAGCCCAAAAGGGGAGAGGATTTTTTTTTTAAGCATAAAAGAGGACACTGAAACTGCTTACCTCACTCAGCTCCGCAGGGGAATCATTTCCATATTTCACAGCAACTCCAGAATTCATGATTAGACTTTTCTGTGCTTGATGATTTTTACAGATTTTAATGCTCCCAACCTTTGTTTAACAAATTCAATACTGCTTTCTTCTCCAAGATTTCTGTCTTGCACATTTTGCTCTAGACAGCCATTTTCACTTCACACTGATACAGTTCAAATTAATGATGCAAGATCTTCTAAAAGAACCAAATTAGTTTTCATTTCAAAGACAACCCATTGCTGCAAAAGACCCGTTAGCACTGTGAAGTGCTAGGAAAATGCAGGGAAAGTACTGTTTCTCCGATCCTGCAGCTCTCCTAGTTCATCTGTAAGTTGTGCTTCATCTCTGCTGTCCGCCTTACACTGCCGTTTCCCCAGCTCTGTTTGAAGGCATCTTCCAAAGCCGTTTAACGTACTCCAAGCAATTTGGCGATGTTCATAAAAGCTTACAGCAAAAATATGAAAATAGAGCTGCAAAGATCTTGCATTTTAGGGGAGAGAAAAGGCACAAGAGAGGAAACCCCCACCTCCAAAGACAAACCGATCCTGCACTTCACGCTAAAGTTTCCCCTGCCAGTGAGCCTGGAGTTTAAGTGGTTTATGATCAAACACAGCTGTCTTGCTGCTGGCTAAAGGGTGCATGGAAGGGGCGGTACTAAAAGCAGAGTGCAAGTGGGAGGGAGCGAGCTACACAGAGTTCATTTTGGAATTACAGGCATTTTTCTAGCATTCTGTATACTGACTACTGCACTCAAAATTATAAAGATACATAAATAACTGGAAACACCACTTGGATAAAAGCAAGTTAGACTTATATTTCCTTATTCCCATGTTCAACTGCAAGTAAGGAGAGTTGGGAGAAGGAATTTTAATTATTTCAAAAGGTCACAGTAAGTCCAAAAGCATCATTAGAAAGCCACAGATTTTACATAGAAAACTGATGTTTTACAAGTGGGAAGTTGTTACAAGAATAAGGAAAAAAAAAAAAAACTAAATTTTATTTCAACATCTGACTAATAATCTAGAAAATCCTTAACACAGTGACTATGTGGACATGTTGTACTCATCACAAAATGAAAACTCCTTTCCCTCTCTCCAAGCAGTTCCCCTAACTCTGGAGGTAGCATGCTTTTTGCTGCAGGGTTCTGGTACACTTCTTAAATTAAAAGTTGGGAATATAACGTGCTGTAGCGTATTACCAACTTGGTTTAATACAATGTATCATTAAAGCATCAAATTGTGCTTTCTCTTCTTTTAATGAGAAAGAGAAATAAATTCTATATTAGGCACGGCACAATCCTTTCCCTTCAGCCAACATATATATGTTGCCAACAACGCTCTCCAAGAGCAGCACTTTGAAAACCATCCTATGATTTTTTTTCGTTCTCTATTAATCATATTAATCACAGGTGAATAGCAGTATGCAGATAAACATAATTCATTGAAATGACAAAACAGAAAATAGATTAAGAATGAGAACAAAGATAAACACATGTGTATTGATTTCTTAGGCTGAAAAGCTCTAGCACTACTCTCCAGGTGAAAGTTTTAGGCGTCCAGAACTTTAGTACCACTGGGATCACAAACTGCAGCTCTCTTCCAACTTAGGGATAAGGAGAAACGTCACAATATCTACATGCATTTTTAACTTTCATCCTCCAGCTCTATCTTCCAGACTTTTCTTTCTGTTTTCTGTAATTTTCTTATTCTCAAGGTTGATTTCTAGGTTTGGGGTGTTTTTTTTGATTTCCCTTCCTTTTTCATGTCCGCCTACGTTACCTCCACCTTTCAGAATTTTCTTCGTGGAGAGCATCTGCTGAGTCTCACCTTCACACTCAGTTCCTTCTGTTCACTCAGTCGTTCCCCGTGATCATCCTTATTCATCGGCTTTGTTCCCAACATACGCTCACATCTATCTTCCCTCAAATACTGGTAAGAGGCTGCACTGCTCTCTTGTGGCTGATCGCTGTTGTCTCAGCCAAAAGGAACACATAGCACAGGGCAAACAGCAAAACCTGCCTCCAAGAGGCAGAGAGCCAAGATGATGAGAGTCCTGCAGAATGCAGATGGCAGGCAATATGAACAGTACAGCTTTGGAAAAAAGTGATTTGCACATTGCTCTGCTGTGCATTACTATATGATTCATGGTGCTTCATTCCTAGAAAAAGAACTTATTTCTCATAAAGAGGAAGGATAATTTTGCTTTAAAACCTGCTGTAGCTGACATGGGACATTTAAAATGCTTTGTATTTTCCAGGGTATACCTTCCCAAATGGGAAAGTGACAAACTTGCATTCTGGATCAGTATCTCTATTAGCTCCCTAAAATCTCTAATCTCCTCTCCAATTTCAGCACATACAACACAGATTCTCCCACATCCAGACAAGCCTTAGAATTGCTTAAGAATGAAGTTCTATGGTTTTTCTTTTTCTAAGGGAAGGTCATATTAATTATGATCCTAAAACATTATTATCCCACATTATACCCCTAATCCTACCTGACTAAAAATGGACACCCAGTAATTATAATAGTTTTGGTCCACCTTCCTCAGCCATTGCTCCTGTGCAATAGCCATTGGAGACACAGGGCAGCACACTGCATGGACACCCAAGTACAAGGAGAAAGGACATCCGGACATATGAACTAGCTCCACACAGCACTGCATGCATGTGTTACAAAGGATTTTATTCTGTTCCTTTCCAAGTCCAAACACTAGAATGGTAGACAGTCACTGACAGCAAAACAAAAGCAGAATTTGTATGCTGAACACAGGAGGTGCATGCAGATACTATCAGAACAATATTTACTTTAAAATTAAAATTACTTGTAAATTACTTGCAAATTAATGAAAAAGTTAAACCAAACAGGGGTGAAAAATTATTTTACTTTAATCCCAGCTAACTCTCATTACAGTTGCTCCATGCTCTCACCAGGTGGTACAGGCATGCACATTTCTAAGCTGGAAAACACCCACAGTTATCTTTAACTCATAGATACTGCCACTAGCAGTTTCCACTTAGTTTACAGTCCTTACAAGCTCCTGAATAAATACATCTGAAATGATAAAGAAGGGATTTTACTCCTTCTGGCTACTCTTGCATTAACACCCACATGAACTGATACTGGGAGTCTGTCAACCTGGCATTGTTCTTGCTATCAGTGGGTCTGCTACAGTTTTAAACATCATTTTAACAGACACAAGATCCTGTGTGTCTGTGTTAGCACAGTACTCTCCCTTAACTGATTTCAGTTCAGAGGAGGAAAAAGAACAAATGAAAAAGCTACAAGACAGCCTTATAGGATACATACACATACAAACTGGTAGAAAAGCTCATCTTAATTACAAGGGCCTTTGTTTTTCCCATCATGACATGAGAATCTAGTAAAAAATCTAGCTAAGACTAAATGTAACCACTCTTGCAAAATAATTTGGGTCAACCCAAGTGCATTTTTCCCCTGACTTGTACAACAAGCTGGTTTCAAGGAAAACAAAGTTTTGAAAATACCAGTTTAGTATTGCCCAGAATTCTCTATAATTAGTATTAGAGAGAAGGGAAAGTCCTGCAATCCAGAGAGGAGGTAGGAATTAGGCTCAATCCCTCTCCATTTCTGTTTGCCTGACGACTGCTCATTTACTATATCTCTGCCTTAGTTCTTCATCTAGAATAACAACACTCCTGCATTACGTCTGCCTTCTCTATACAGCCTCTACAGTCTTTGGGGGTGGAATCTCTTAATACACACTTGCATATTTCTCAGCCCAAGAAGGCTTAGTCCCAGGAAATGGGGACCTAAGGAGCCTATATTAGCGTAGGATGACAAACTGGTTGAACCTGACTCTCACTGAGGTAAATAGAAAAAGTATAGACCAAACATATTTAGTCAAGACTGGACTGAGTTGCCAGCCAACCTCAGTGCATTCTGCCCTTTAGTGCTTTCTGTACCAGGAAAGCACTCATGCTGCATACTGCCTGTAGGTATGTGCATTTGCACTGAGAGATTCTTCCCAAGATGATTTCAGAATTATCCAGTAATGACCATTAGTGTGGCCAGATTGCTCACTGTTGATCTAATAGCCCAATGGCCACTCTATTCCATTTCTTTATTTTTTTTTTAGTCTGTCTTAGAAGAATCATTAAAAAGTATCACATATTTTCTTAGACATCTACCTTTTGGTTGTACTTGGAAAATTATCCAGCAAAGTTTACTCTATCAGCTGGCACACCACCTTTCCTTTGGGACAACATACAACTTTGCTACTCTTCTCAGTTTTGCTTTTGAAATTCTCATAGAATATGGAAAAAAAAATAGCACTGTAGAAATTTTAAAAGGTGTCTCCCTCACAATATCTCTCAGAAATTACAATACTTTGTTTCCTAACAGTTACTGCAGCAGAGATAACACAATTGCCATACATGACTTTTCTATCCGTCTTGTTTTGACAGCTTCAAAAGGAAAACTTCAATACAAAAGCAGCTCCCTGTTAAATATGTATATATCACATTCTTCAGTACATAGTTTGTGCCATTCTCTGGAAAGCAATTTCACTCCACACACAGCATGAACGACTGGTGGGTAACAATTCCAGCGTATGAAATAAGGTGTTTTTGGTTTTGTTCTGCTGTTAGCTTTATGATGGAAATATCATTAACTGAAGCCTATTAAGCACTTAATTCATGTTTATTTATTTCAACACCATCTCAGCAATTAGAATGCACAGTTCCACAGGAAAGGAGATTACCCTCTCAAATATTACAAATTTACCGCACACAGTCAGAGGACAAGACATTCTTGTTCTCCTTTTGGCACAAAATACACAGGTATAATGCCAGGGTCTGCATTTCTATAGCACTCACAAGGTTAACACCAAGGCTAAACTTGAAATAGGAAATTCAATACAATACTTGGATAATGTTTCCAGGCAGTTCTTTATTCAATAGAACTAATGCACTATGATTTAAAAGGGAGTGTTTGAGAAGGATGGTTGCTTCTTGATGCAAACTGTTCTCATTAAATGCTCCTAAAGGTTATGCACCTAGGTTGAGAGAAAAGAAAGTTCAGCTTATCTGAAACAACTGCAAGTAACCTTACACTGAAGAACTAAGCACTCAGGCAGAAAAACACAAGTAAACTTCTCTTCTTTCCTTCAATCACACTATCTTGATTATTGTAAAACAGAATACATGTCTAGAATAATGGAATTTGCAAATAGCACTTCAATCAGCTACTCTCACCCCTTCACCTCTCTCCAAATACTTAATCCACTTAAAATGTCGTGTCCTTGACCTGATCAGCCTCATTGGGAGCTTACATTTGATCCCTCTTTCCATCCTCCAGTATTTTATGTTACCAAGCCACTCACCAAGCTGTCAACTACCCACTCTCATTTTCTGCCATTTCTGCCATTTCACAGCCATCACTTTCACTGTGCTTCCATCTGATCCCACTGAGCCTTAGACATAAAGCTTAGGTCAAAACGGGAAAAGGACTGAAGAGTCAAAAGGACTAAAGTGCACCCATTATTCACGAGATTCATCTGAGAGGACAACAGGGAGAGATGGTAGCAATTTCTAAGCTCCTTCTGGTCTTGCAGCCATCTAATTATTATCACCGCTCATTTGTTTACAAGCACAAATGAAGCCTGTCTATAAACTACACTTCAGGCCATCATACTTCTGCTTGGCTTCTTTTCAACATCCAGTGTCCCTCCGTTCAGCCATATTTTCCTCCATTTATTCACCATAATGTAAATTCAGTTAATTCATTTCCTACTACCTAGAACTTCGGCAGCCATATTCACATTTAACTCATCTAGAAGTAGGCCTGTGGTTTCGCATACTTATTGCACTAAAAATAAGAAATTGCCCTGGCTTTAAGACCTGCTTTCTTCGTCAGAAATTGTACCCTTTGTCAGCTATAAACTGTATTTCTTTCAAAACTTCTCACTTGCTAAAATGAGATTTGTCAGGACTCCCCCTCTAAGTCTCTCTTGCTTTTATCCCAGCTCCTGATAGCCGGATCTCCTCTTTCGCATCCTCTCCTCCATCCTAAACTTTTATTTTGTATTTCTTCTTCAAAACTTCTCTATCTCCTCCCCCATTTCCAGTTCCATTCTCACTTTCACATCCATGCTCTGGTCTCTGCAAACATTCAGCAAGCCAGCTCCTCCACTGCCGATTTCTCTTCTCCCACAAAACTCTTCAAGCCATCGACGTGCAGTTAATCCAATTCTTTTCTTTAATCAAAGCAAGCTCCATTCTGACTTCCACTGTAACCAGCGTTATCAATCTAGCATTCCCTGACCGGGATCAGGTCACATAAATGGTGACACAAAGAAGGGGCAAGAGAACCTGCTTTGCATCAGAGCTATGCCTGGACTCTCCATCCCTCCATCTATGCAAACATCACATTTCAGCAACTATACTCAATATCTCTGCAGAATATTTAAAAGATGAATTGATATATACCTTCTGACTGCATATATGTGCACGTATGTGTGTCTGTATATAAAATACATTTTTAATGTTATCTTTTAATATATTTATTTTTTATTTTATTACATGCCTGTAAAATACATACAGATTCACTTAGACTGAAGTGTTTTGCAGGAACTATTTTAAATCATACTAATTTTGCTGAAATGAAGGCAAGGGTCTGACAGAACCCTACTTTAAACTTTGGCAAATTGCTGACAGATATGACCTAAAATCATTATCTTCCAAGATTTTTTTTTTTTTGCTGGCATAAGCATTTAAATAAAGAGAATGTCAACTTCTCTGAGTACTTAGGGACCTTGGCGAGATTTCAGTTTGGGAGAAATTCACACAAAAATTATTTCAATCACGATACAAGCTAAGATGAGGTATAATAAAATCTCTGCTGAATTGAACTATTTTACTAAATTTAAAACTACTAAACTAACTACTAAATTTAAACTACTAAATTTATTAAAACTGAATTCCTACTGTTCTCATCTGATTTTTTTTTTCCCACTTGCTATCTTCTTTGGATACATAGTTTAGTGACAGCTTAGGAAAATCTGCAAGTTAACCTTTTGAGCATTTCTCAGCTCCCTACATATTCAATATTTAATAAATATCCTCAGATGGCTAAACTTAAAATCCAAGCTCGGTATTCTAATGTTCACATGATCTATGAAATGCAGCTTCCAGCCCATCCAATTGCACTCTTTGACCTTTTGTATTTTTCCAGTAACTTTCCCGATACATTCTCCTGCATTCAAGGTGCTTCTCAAAATATTCAAAACTACTTTACTTCTGTATTGGTTATTCCTATTTCACCTTTGATATTTGACATTTTCATTTTATTTATAAGGGTCAGGAAGCATTTCTCCTTCATTGTTTACAAATCTCTGAGTTTCTTGTATGGACCGTTCTGCAAACTGAGATCTGTTTATAGTTTTCTCAAGCTGCTCATGCTCAAGAAAATACCACTTTTGAGCAGCACTACAAAGCTAAAACCTCTCCATTTTCAGGCCTTATCTTAATAGCCGTTCACTTCATTCAGTTTAAAAATGACTTGCTAAAGCAAGCCAGCATTAAATTGCTCAAGTGAGGGTCGATCAATGAACCAAAACAGAGGAAATAACCTCGTTCGACAGGCTTCTCTTAAAAAATGTGTTTGTTCTATTATTATGGCACAAGACCTCTCGTCAGTACCAAGAAATATCTGACATCCTTGTGGTCCCTACAGAAACAAAGATATTTTCTCTTTTCCTGAAATGCATACCAGACAATCAATATTCACATAAAAATTAGATTCAACCAATAATATACACTTACAATCTCTTTAAAAATGTATAGGGACAAATAATGTATAAGGACAAATTCATGTCCTTTTTTTCCAGTCACTTTTCTAAAATAATAGCTTGAAGTAGATAAAGTAATTGGGAATTCAGTAGGATATTAGAGCTGGCTATTTAGCTTAAGGACACAGGCTCTGCTTGGGTACATCAGTGGGGTTCTTATTTCATTATGAATTCTTCACAGAACAGAAACTGTCCTTCCTGAAATTCAAATACTTTATTTTGATGGCTTCCTATCATGATGAAAAACAGAGCTTATCAATACACTGCAACAGAACTATTATCATAATCCGTCTCCCAGCTGAGAAGGACAATATTTTTTGTAGTCTAAAACGAAGCACTCACACTGAAATATTTCTTCACTAAATGCAGAAAGGAAGAGAGCTAGAAAGTGCATGTGCAGAAACATTCACTCCCATTCTCTCTGCACTGGCATCAAATAGACCCCCAAAACACCTGTGTTGCCAAGCATATGCTCATTAAAAAATACTGAACGTGAAGAGGAGCTGGGAATTTGGATGGTGGCAGCATTCTGCACTGGCTCAGGTTAATGTTCCAGTCCTGACAGTGGCAGAGAGATTATTCCAAGGAGCAGGAACCTCTTGACTAACTTAATCATGGCACTAATAGGCGTTTATGGAAACCTGCCTTATCTCATTTGATTGGCAGGATAATTCCTATGCATCATGTAAACAAAACACTGAAGGCTTCTGACGTGTTGAAGGGAAGGGGGAGAAAGTCTTTTTTGTCTTCTTGAAGGATGAAGAGTCACAGAAGCTCAGCATTGCCAACTGCAGCTATGTCAGTTAACAGAGAAATTCCAATGACTAAAGCTATGTGGTAATCTTTTCGGCATACAGGAATCCAGGAGGTTAATACAACAGACTGATCCTGTCATTGCCAAGTGAGACACAGCATTAATACCATATTCTGCAAAGGTGTGTGTGATGCTGGCCCAAACCTATCAGCTGAATCGCGCTTCATCTCAAACAACTGGAAAAAAACATGGAAAAATAGAGACCTGAACACCTGCATCGAAGTCAGAGTTCTCTTAACTAAAATGAACACTATGAAATGCATAAGGCCAGTTTCTGAGCAGTGAACAAAGTTGGGGGTTAAGAACAAGGTCCCTGCAATTAGGTTTAACTACAACTAGACTCCCCAGATGTTCAGCGCGTCTGCTTAGCCACACTGCTTCACAGCCTCTTTCCTATAGCACACTATTACAACTTTAGAGATGGTTCAAAACCTGCCATTCTGCATATCACACCATTGTTGGGTGTGGTATGGGATATTGTAAGGGTTTTCACTAGACTGTCCATAAAAGATCCAATTAACAGCCTAAGTCAAAAGTGCCTATTAAAAGACTTGTCTGATTAAATGTTCTCCAAGTCGACACCCATCACTCTGATCATCTGCATAGATGAATAGGGCTTTAGAAAATTCACAAAAAAAGCGCATAGAGATGTTACAGAGTGGCTGTAATGTAATAATTTCATCACAGAGGAAGAAATGGTGTCTAAATGCTACTGAAGGGAGTTTTCTTCGAAGTTTACTGTAATTTCCACTTTTAATTCCTATGAAAGAAATGAATGAACTGAGCGCTACTAGAGAGACATTAAAGGCAAGATCACCTAAACCCAATGCATAACCTTATTACACCTTATACTTGTGTTGTCACTCAAATAAACTCCATTACAAAGCTATGTTGAAATCAAAGACTGAGACAGTTTCCTAGATCCCCAAACATAAAACTGCTAGTTAAACAAAACCATTTTTATGCCTGCTTTCTGGCAAGCCAAGACTGCTGATTCCTATGATCAATTTTCACTTTAACAGAATCCTCACAGTCTATTTTAGATGTGGCAGAATGGAAGTGATGCCTAGCTTGGAAGCAAAAGCACAAAACATAAGGTATCTCGAGCACAAATATTTTATGAAGAGTAGGCACCACTGCTAATATCATATTCAACTTCAGGCCCCCCTACCTAGTAAAGTTCCAGTTGAAAGAATCATTAAATTAGCTTTTTACAGTAATAGCTCATATTGACATGAACTAGAAGTCGTAGTAACAACTGCATATAGACCATGGAAAACAAATGAGTGTAGGGGAAGGTGGGAAAGAGACCAGGCTCCAGCAACTCAGGGTAACATAGTTCACTGGTTCCTGAATGTAAAATAGAATATAGGATTCCTCAACAAGATAATTTGGGAAAAATCAATCTGTACACAAATAACTGAATTCTGGTTTATCACACAGAAAAGAGACAGAGACGGAGAAAAGGAACAATGGAACAGATTTTGTCAAAAAGTACAAATATCACTGAGTTATAAAATCATAAAAACCTCAGAAATGAAATGAGACATTAACCCTGTTCTCATTAGCAAAGAGACCAAACAAAAGTAATCTGCAAGATAATCACGTTAATTAACTTTCATAGTTTGGGTTTTATTAACTTTCATACTGTTAGGCTTTCTTGGCATTTTTTTGTAAAAAATATTCTCCCAAAAGAAATATGTGTGTGATTTCAATGAAACTCATACTAATTTTATAACCAATGGCTATAAATTAAACAACGGAGAAAGTGGTTCAAATTGAGGATTGCTGTATGAGTATTCCTTGACTGAGCCAAAAAGGACAGTCTTCTTGCAGTCATAAATACCTATGAAATCTCTGTCCGCATCACCCAATAAAGTGTTTTTGCTTTCTTTGGCAACCAGTCAATGCTTCCTGTATTTAAGGCACCAGCTTTAAAACCTATGTTCACCGCCTTAGTTAAAATTAAACCACTAGTGTAGTTTAAAAAATACAGTACATATACAAGGTTTAAAGCTTTGAGGGGAAGTAAGTGCTACAGGGCTTTTGCTTTCAGAGGTTAAAAAAAAAAAAAAAAAAGCAGTGACCATCTCCATGTTATTCTTCTTCTAAAGTACTATGTTTATTTTAATATATTAAGGTATTGCAGGGAGTCATTACATCTTATATCCAAGTAATTTTGCAGCAGTATTAAACTTATATGCAACTTTGTGCACACAAATGTTTGTTATTCATGACTCAACATAAAAGAGGCCATTGATTCTGTTTCAGGCAGTTACCCAAATTCAGCTGTCTATAATAAACATAGTAATTAGGGATAATCTTAAGTGTGCTATTTTATGACCAAAAGTTATTTATATAAATAGACTACTGCAATTTAGGTTTGGCTGACTATGTAGCATATCTTCTGGGGGGGAAAGAAAAAGCCATCTGTCCCTGAAAAAATGGCTTCTGAAGTATTATCATTCAATATAATCTATCTCAACTGAAAAAAAAAAAGCTTTCACAAAACAACAGTTCTGTCTGTCATTAACTTGTAAGTCAAAGGTTCTAAAGGGGAAAAAAATCAACAATGTGCTGAGTCTGCCTAACTAATAACACCATAGTAAGAATATATGTTTTCAGAAAACATTGATTCTTCCTAAGATAAAGACACACAGTTCTCATCTTATTAGTGATAAGAAGCCAATGCCAAAGCATCTATATGTTGCTTTGCTATGAAATTGCTATTTTCCATTTGCCTTTTTTTTTTATAAACTTTTGGATTGGGTACCCGAATGAGAATCTTCGCAGTCAGAACTAAGCATGATTTAGTCACCTTAATTTCACAGGAAAGAAAAGAACCCTTGCCAAACATAAATACAGAATAAAAATAGCCAATTCCCAAAGCTCATTAGAAGTCTTCAGTACTTCCAAATGTGGTCACTTACATGCAAATATGACAGTAATAGCAGCTAAGGAAGGCTGCTTTCCAGAACAGTTAGATGATGCATTATAAATCTTGTTGCATTAGCTTTCTATTTTTTTTCTATGGAGACAGTACACAACCTCCTTCCCTTCAGATGAGAGTGCAGATTTGGCAACTGGAGCAATCTGGGCCAATATCTCCCACCTAGACACATCAACTGGCATTGAGAGGCCTGCACAAGGTAAACAGGATTACACCTCCTTATTTGTTGGCCAGAATAATGAGCTGCTGCAGGAAACAATGCTGAAACTGTAAATACGCTGCTCTCTGAGTTAGTAACAATAGAAAGTCTGTGGCACTTATACTACAGCTCTGACAATGAAACAGCAATACAGGCTTCTAAAAGCAAACAGTCATGAAGAAATCCTACCCCACATTTTTGTAAAAAATTCCTTCCCTTCCCTTCTCTTCCCTTATCAATTACTCCTAAATGTTTTCAATAAAAAAGAGATGTAGAAGGTAGATATGGTCCAACATTTTCCATTAGAGCCAAAGTGTCTTTGGAAATAAGTATTAGAGTTTAAAGGATCCTGCATCAAACCAGTTCAGAAATGGAACAGTAAAATAAAGTTACACACATACTGAATACATGGAGAAACTTGTGGCCACAATTTAAAAATAAAAGAACGGTGTGCCTAGACTTTCTGAACAAAATAGTTATTTACAGCTGGCAGAAGAGAGGCATAAAATCCTGTCATCATGCCAAACCATACCAATTGGATTTACATGTGTAAATGCAGCTACTTGTGACAACATGCATGAATCTATCATCTTACCAGATGAATTATGATAACAGAAACTAAAAGTACGAACACAGAAGGTATGAACACATAGGTAAAAATAAACCAATAGCATACATGTTCTATCCAGCAAATAAAAAAGTTAAAAAGAACCCAATCAGTCTATTAAAACCAGGTGCAAGGAGAATGTGAAAGAGAATTAAAACACTTCCAAATCTTGTTGCTGCAGCTTATTAAACTTCACTGGAATTATCATGTAAATACATGCTGCCCTGTGTGAAGTTTTCAAAGAACAGCAATACTTCTATCTCCTGGATATGAGTGCTATTCCTCCTGATAGCACTACAGGGAACAAATGGCATGGCCTTCTGGGAAGTGAACAGATGCGACTGCACAAATCAATTATTTCATTACATTTACATGACTATTCACATTAGCAATTCAACTCTGAATTGCTTTGAATATTCAACAATACACAACTTTGAACTTCCAAGTACAAATAAGAAAATCCCAAATATGGAAATACCTGACATAATTCTTTGAAATATTGGAATTATTTCCTCTCTATGAAAAATAGCGAGATTATTTATAACCAGACATAATAAAAATCAAGCTGATAAATGATTACACTTGGAGCACATACAAAGGTTCCTACCAGAGATATTTACTACAGTATTTAACCAAATTACATTAACAAGTATATCAGTAAGTAGTGATATATCAAGGTAAAGGCTAATATATTAGTAAACAAATACACAATAAATTGCAGCTTTAAGAAGGCTTCATCCATCTCTTTAAAGATTCTAAATTTAGACTGCCATAAGCATGTCCTCGTGCATTAAGAACTGTGTAAATGAAATAAATTGAAATACACTGAAAATAAAATAAAATTCCCTTTCTCTTTTTTTCAATAGAGCCAAAGCAAAATACTTCCATATGACTCATGACACCATGCTTAGCAGGAGTCAAATGGAGACGTTATTGCAGTCATCTACATATAAATGAGAGACTGATTATTGTGTTATGGTTTGAAAGACCATGGAAAGAATATTTAAAACGAAGAGCATGACAGATGTTTGTTAAAACAATGATCACATACTTATCAGAAAAATTTGGACTATATAGTAACTACAAAAGCAATTTGGAGATAAAAATAAAGAGAAAGACATAATACCTGGGGACCTTCATTCCTTGCAAGCATTCAGCTTTTTAAGATTTTTACTTTCACAGCAACGTAATAGCATTCACACTTTGCATTCTAGAATAACACCACACACCTGTGTCTTCATAGTTACAAATGTACAGTAAGTTAACAAAGCTGATCGATTCTGAATTACCACCAGTCTAGAGAATATCAAAAGACAAAATAACAGTACATACCCACCCTGAAACCTTAACAAACCTCCAGACTCAAAACGCACACAGCAACTCACAACTTTAAACCACCAACAGAAGTGAACAAGCTATTCTACTCATTTTCTGTTCTTTCTGGTTTTAGTATTTTTCCGCCTGTCTTTTAAGATCCAAGGGCCTACGATTTACCTCAGTTGATCTCTTACTATTCTTCCAGGAAAAAAGAGAACACAATTCCTTTAAGGAAATACCAACTTTTTCAAACATCTTTTTTTATTTAGATATGTATTACCTACATATTCTCACTCTGCACAAGTAAGCGTTAGCTTTTTGACCATATCTAGAAATGTAAACCTTAAAAGACTTTTAAAAACACCTTTAGAACATTTTTGGTTGTTATTGCTGGTATTTTAATATTGCATCTTAGCAAAGTTCATTTCTCCCTGTGGCCAGTAATCACTTCTATTAGACATCAACTCTTGAATAGGACATTGGACTAGACGATCTATTGAGATCCATTTAAACTAGAATTTATCCTATGATCTCAATGCTGATAGACACTGCTGAAATTATAATGGCACTCTGGTAAATGAAAGCCTGACATTGTTTCCCCAAAGGCTCAAAAGTTGAATTAATAAGCTAGATTTGGAGAAAAAAAGAAAGAAAAGAAGAAAGAAAAAAAATTCAAGAAAATTTTAAAGAAGAGGCAAAATGCACTTACAGTGTTGGCGAGTTCTAAGAAACTTCCTCCAACAGAGCTGCTACGATTTGAGGTCTGAGACAGAAGTGTCTGCAAAGCAGCCTGTTGAATGACATTGCTTCCACCATATTCTAACAGCTTTTGTAGGGTTAAGTGACTCTGGATGTCAGGACTCTGAAGGTCTCTTGCTCCTGAATCATATTCCCAGCTTTCTTTGGCTCCTGACAAGGCACCTAAAATGCATAAACAGAAAAACAATCTACTATGGACTGTGTATAAAGAGTACAAGAATGCCTTTCCACAAAAATAAATAAACAAAGGTTTACCACCATTACTCCACATCTTGCACAAGTTGCCAAGCCCAGAAGAAAAAAAAAAGTCTGCAATGCATAAAGCATTTACCAAACTACAATATCCAGAAGCAGAAATAATAGCATTTGCATATATTATTTTGCAAGAGTAAAAACAGAACAATTTATAAAAGCTACAAAACACAGAATAAATAGCAGCATTAGTCTAAGTACAAAACAGGAAGAATACAATTCACCTTTTTGTGTTCACTGAAGTAGTATCAATAATCTTCTACGTGTGCAATTTATCACCTTTTTATGTTAACTTTGTCTTTCTTATAGATTATCTCAGGATTGCTTGCTATAGCTCAGGTTTCTAGGAAGTGTCAATCACCAGCTGTTTCATTACAAATAAGCTAAAGAATAGTATACAAAAATATTTCTACATTAATAGAAAAGTCAAATCAGAACTGAAATCTACAAGTAGAGTAAAATTGTAAATCCAGCACACCATAAACAAACCATACGCAATTAGCAGCAACGCTGCCATCAATGCTAGATCAGCTATTTTCCCTCTCTGAAATATTCACTAGCACTGTATTTACTAATCAGTGACTAGAATCATAGAATCATTATGATTGGAAAAGACCTTCAAGATCACCAAGTCCAGCGGTAAACCCTTCAGCACTCTGCCTGCTCAACCATGTCCCTAGGCGCCTCATCTACACATTTCTTGAGCAGTGCCAGGCATGGGGACTCCACCACTTCCCTGGGGGGCTTCTTCCAGCTAATGCTTCACCACTCCTTCCATGTAGAAATTGTTCCTAATGTCTAACCTGAACCTCCCTGGTGCAACTTGCAGTCATTTCCTTTTGTCCTATTATAGATAGCAACTCCGGGGAAGAGATCAACCCCCGCCTCGCTGCAGCCTCCTTTCAGGCAGTTGTAGAGAGCCGCCGAGCACAGGGGGACGGTCACTTCCCTGGTCCTGCTGGCTGCACTGGTCCTCGTACCAGCCAGGAGGCCCTTGGCCTTCTTGGCCACCTGGGCCCAGTGTTGCCTCGTGCTCAGCCGGCTGTTGACCAGCACCCCAGGTCCTGTTCTGCCACGCAGCTCTCCAGCCGCTCTGCCCAGGCCTGCAGCGCTGCCTCGGGTTGTTGTGACCCAAGTGCAGGAGCCAGCACTTCACCTTGTTGAAAGGCGAGTGAATTATTACCTATTCAGTAAAAAGGAGTGTTTAGACAGTACTATGCTGTCTAATGAACAATTAGAGGAATGTCTTCCTTCCTCCCACCAAGAAAACTGAAGGTGCAAATGTGCAGTGAGAAAAATAGCCAGAAGAGAAGCATGACAGCAACTGCAGCTTTAGATCAAAATACTTATAAAACACACATGCATTATAAATCAACTTAAGAAACGCAAAGGTGCTTTCTCCAGCTTACTGCAAAGAGAACATGATAGTCTTTCAAAATGTAAATAGAAAATAACAGAAAACAGTTATTTTGTCTTAATTACTAAAACCAAAATTATATTTGTCCTAATATAACAACAGGATTCATTATCACAAGCACACGTAATGATTAAAGATGAAGATAAATTAAATTACTTTTACATCAAGACTGTGTATTGTCATACTTAATCTAACTACATTCTGCAAGCTTTCCAGAACAGTCCAGCTAAGGTACTGCTAACAGCTATTTCTCATACAAAGAATGACTATATTATGTGTACATTGCACTGCAACTAGCAATAAAGCACAATGTTGGGTATCTCTGCCCTCTTGTGGCTACAGCGTCACCAAAAAATCCTGTAAAGGAAAGCAGCTGAAGCAGGGAGCTCCTCAGGAACCTAGGAATCATCTCTGCCTTTTGCCGGTTAGAGAAGGAAAAAGGAGACAAGCAGAATACCCAACCAGGCATGGGAAGAGAACTGAGAGTAGGCTCTATCATACAGATGCTCTTGTTTTCAGAGCTAAATGTTCAGCAGAGTATCTGCACTGGAAGGTTCTATTAATCAAAAGACACTAGTTTGAAAAAGAGCTCACATCACTAATTACATTAACATCAGCTTTCACGTAGAGACACAAGGAGTCTTCATAGATTGCACCACCTGCTATAATACTGAAATCACTTGTAACTTTGCACCAGCCCAGAAGACACCTATCAGTCAGAGATGAATAAAAACCCTCCAGGAAAGATGTTAGCCTTTTTTTCACTCAGGAAGAGTTCTGCATAGCTCAACTCTGTACTCCTAATTTAAAATGAACATTCTAAAAGTGCAGGGAGATGACTGTCACGGAAAAAGATACTTCCTAATCTCTAATTTGGGACAGTATTTTCCTGAACTCATTGGCCTTTAAAAATAAGGCTCTAAATGTTAAGTCTAATCTTAATGAAGGACTAGTCTAGGATTGTCAAAACTGCAATTCATAACATAGGTGACAATTCAGTGAGATTATATGCTGTATTTGACATACACATGGTCCTAACTCATGCTCCTTACAGAAGCAGCCAGAAAGAAGGGTCTTTAGGTATGATGCCACACCACAAGCTAACAGCAGATCTGGTAACTAGGAAACGATAATAGACTTTGATAGAATAAACAACTAGGACTTTCTAATGTCTTCCTTCCTCCCAGTCTTTACAGAAGAGTCATTCTTTGCAGAAATGCGTACATCTCATAGCAGTCTTCCTTGTTGTTCTACAGTTTCATATAATCACACCAAACATGGGATTTCTGTCTAGAAAGAACTAAAATTATTGTTGAATTTTCCAGATAATAAGCATGCAGCAAAACATGCTGCATAGAACATGCTGCATAGAACATGCTATTACAACGACCAAATGGAAAAATTTAGTTGCACAATATTTTTATCAGTCAAGTAACAGAAAGGCATATATTTTTTAAAAAATTATATAATCAGAGTTACCCAGAATTACCCAGTAAGACAGCCAAATACATCCTCAAAGGACAGAATGAATACACCAGACTTCTCTAAAAAAATGCAGTAGAAATATCCCTTTCTGATTAGGTAAGCCTGAGACATAGCCCAGTCCATATGCCCATGGTAGTGGGCAATGCTTGACTGCAAAGAGCTAAGGGCAACTTCCTAGAAAAAAATAATCAAGCAGAGAAGCAGAAAAAAAAAATACTTCTCCTATTTGCTGTGTTCAAACTTTCCATTTTAGGGGAGAGCTAGAAATAGAGGAAAAGAAAAAAAATCTTGCAAGTGTGGGGATAAAGATGTATTATTAGCACCACAAGGGTGTTTTTCACTTTCAAATAAAGTACAGAGAATTTCTAAACAAAATAGTCCAAAAAAACTTGCTACAGCATAGAAACATTAGTTTAACTAACACCCTTTTAACTTCTCAGTTATTCTGTTTCTTTTCTGGTACAAACCCCAGAAAATACGAGGTTCTGACATAAAGAAATTGAAAATAACAAAAACAAAAAAAAAGTTGAATTTAACTATTTGGAAAACATTCTGCACTTCATACAGTGAAGCCTCTTATACATTTAAAGGATAAATGTCAAACTCAAAAATGACACTTTCACCCAGCAAAGTTTTTACATAAATATTCTTTAATTGCTTTCCTAATATTACTAGCACTTGTCTGTCTTGACCTGCAATTGATTCATGGGGAATCTCCTGTTGCAGCAAACATTTACTGTGTATGGGCAGGTTTATGTTTCTAGTGCTTAGTAGAATACCTAGAATATGTCTGAATATTCTAGTTGCAGTAATGTCAATCACAAAGCAGGAAAACCTAATGATTATCTGAAAAATTTATGGTTCACCTTTTGCAGGTTTTGCTGTTCATTTAGTCAGCCCCTGATCTTAATTATTTAGCTAATATTTAAATACCTCATTAGTATTTAAAGTTTTATGCATTTTATAACCTCATGTTTATAAAAAACAAAGAACGGCTTATTCTGATCACAGCATACGACACATGCAAATATGAGATTCCATAATCACAGATAAAATTTCAGATGTTGTTTACAAAGCTGTTCAAAATAATTTAGAGCAATTCCTTTAATACAACTACAAAAAATAAAATATAATATATATAAATATTTATAGATTTTTATCTATATATATACACAAAATCAGATTACAAAACAATATGAAAGATAACATGGAGCAAGTATGTGATGATTACTGATTTATCTCAAGCTTTTGTAGTTTGGGGACATAAAATAGGACAAGGAACATGGACAAATAAAAATGACCAAAAGTGAAGACTGCCAAAAACTAAGGATTTTAATTCACAAGTTCTGACAAAATTATCTCACAAAAAACAATCCTATCCATTTCTGGAACACCAGATTTTCTAATAAATAAACAAAACAACAACAACAACAGCAGGCTGTTTAATGAAACAGACACTTTTCTTGTTTCTGTCCTGCCCATCAGAAGTGCAGGAGCACAGGCTTTTCTATACTCCAGTCCTAGTTGCAAGACTTCCAGAAACAGTCTGATTTCTCAAAATTGACCATGAAGGTCAAGGAGCCTAGACCACCTGAGACAACAAAAAGCAAGGCAAAGGACTGAGAGTACTTCAAAAATCGAAGTTATCTCCACAAAATATCTCAATTTTCACAAACAGGAACTTTTCTACTAAAAGGTTGGTCAAAAACTTCCTGAGCAATCCTCATCCTCTTTACTTCTGTCTGCTGAAAACGTAGTAGCATCCTACAGATTGCTCAACTAATTATATGTCAGAAAATTTTATGTCCATACTCTTGGACCGTCCCCATCATTTCCTTCAAAGAAGCATTTCAGAACATCAAGATAAAATACTTTCACAGCAATATAGAAATTACTGTTTATAAATAAATTCTTTTTATTACTACTCCTCTCACATACAGGTGGGTAAGAATATTTATTCAAAAATATAGAAAGTTTTCTCACAAACACCCATTACCAGTCCTAGAATTTAGAATCAAATAGCTTCTCTGTTTTTGAAAAAGACTACACATTTTTTGTAAATGCACCACCAAATCAACATCCAGTCCTAAAAAAAGTTTTCATTAGAATTTTTGCAAAGGCTTCTACAATGCCTAGAAGGAAAGAATTTGCTGTGCAAGGAGTAACTATGCATTAAATTTTGAGAATTCCTCTAAGACTAGCCCACTGGATCAATACTAGACCTTTTTCTTCCCATGATACCTATATCTGGTTTGATGAACACTGCACAAAAGATGCCATGTTAGACTATGTCATTTCTGCTGTGTTCTCCGTAGGCTTGGAAGTGAGGATAACAAGCTGCAAAAGAAGTAAACTCTAACTAGATTAAATAGGGCAATTTACTCCATAGGAGAATTCTGTTTCATGAAATTGTCTAAAGGGAGAAATGAAACAATTAAAATAATTTTTGTTTGAAAAAGGAAAAGACTTGGACTTTTAGAAAAACATCTTTGCCACCTCCGATAATCGTTGCATAGATCTAGGGTTTTCTAAGCAATTCAAAGAACAACTCCCAAAAAATACTTTTATATCATGCCAAGACAGGCAAAAATACTTTGAAAGCATTTTATATGCATTGAGTAACATTATGAACATAAAACACAATGGGCAAGTCTGATAGGTCCTGAAAAAAGTTCTCTCTCTGAAAAAGCAGTATTATTTTTGCTCACATTACAGTTGTCTCTGTATATGAAGGAGCCTCTCCAACTTCCATTCAAGATGTTCTCAGTTTAGATCAGACCTTAATGCACATGAACTAAAGCAAAAAAAAAAAAATCCTGCTTATTATTCTAGGAACTGTGATCAACAGTGTTAATGGTAGAGGTACTCAAGGTGAAGTGCATGTCACTAAACTAGTTGGGAAAGAAGATGTAGAAATGGTCTGCAAGGCAATCCTTATTTCACAGAAGTTGGAGAGTGAGGTACGTCAACAGGCTTATCCCTAGCGGCAGCAGCCAAATGAAGCACGTCCTGTCCAAAAGCCTTTGGATATTCAATCTTACCAGAGTTCATGTAGAAAACATAACTGGAACAAAAGTTACCAACTTAGATCTGCACTCTATCTGATAAGTTACAGATCCATGTAACTTGAGCTGGCTAAAAAGCATAGACTTGTTCATGCAGGTAGATTGCTGTGGCAAAAGTCAGAGATGTGGTGCTCTGCAGAGCGGTGGTGCTGAGAAGGCCAAGGCTCCAACGCTAGTTGCACGCTCATGTCTTGGCCATTCCTCACTTGCATTGGACTAGCAGGAGCAGCAACTGCACCGCTGGTTCAGGTTTCCCCCTGCAGGCATGTTGTGTCCCCAGAAACACCTGTCCTTTCCCACCAATTTCTTTAGGCCACTTGACAATTGCAAAGACGCTTGATAGCAGTACCAGCCTCTCTGATACTAAATTCATACAATCTCTGTAGAAAAAGACATCAAGAGACCCTATTAATCCTTCTAGTGAGAAAAAAAATATATATGCAATGTGACTCAATCCCCTACTAGATACGCCAGAGGCAGGAATAAAAAATAATAATAAAAAAGACCATGCGAAGCCAAAGCAGCTAGTTTTTCATACAACAAAGATAATGTGGAATTCTTTACTGCAGGACATTGTGAATGCTAAAGAACCACATTGGTTGACAGCTACATTTCTGGAGGACAGTATCACAGAGTGAGAGCCTGCAAGTGCATGTGCATAAATGCAACTGTATCTGGTTCAAGGCCTCTGAATGGAACTTTTGTAATGTTTGCCCTATTAACAGAATGATGGATTTGCTGAAGTTGGAAGGGACCTCTAGAGATCATCTGGTCCAACCCCCCTGTTCCAGCAGGGAAACCTAGAGCATGTGGCACAGGGTGGCATCCGGGCGGGTTTTGAAGGTCTCCAGAGAAGGAGACTCCACAACCTCTCTGGGCAGCCTGTTCCAGGGCTCTGCCACTCTCACAGGAAAGAAGTTCTTCCTCACATGGAGATGGAACTTCCTGTGTTTCAATTTGTACCCATTAAGCCTTGTCCTATCACTGGCCACCACCAAGAAGAGTTTGGCCCCATCCTCCCTACATTCACCCCTCCAGTATTTGTACTTGTTGCTAAGATCCCCTCTCAGTCTTCTCCAGGCTAAACAGGCCCAGCTCGCTTAGTCTTTCCTTATATGATAGATGCTCCAGGCCCTTAATCATCTTCACGGCTCTCCATTGGACCCCCTCTAGAAGCTCCATGTCCCTCTTGCCCTGGGGAGCCCAGAACTGCACCCAATACTCCAGGTGCGGCCTCACCAGAGCTGAGCAGAGGGGCAGGATCCGCTCCCTTGACCTGCTGGCAACGCTCCTCCTGATGCAGGCCAGGATCCCATGGGCCTTCTTGGGCACAAGGGCACAAGCTTATTATCTTCTCACAGCATCCATTTTTCATCACTCTAATGATTCTTGTGATGTGGTGTATTGCCTCTTAATCTGACACAGTACACCTATTATGTATATATGAACACACAAACCATGAGAAAGCTTCAATACAAGTTTCTGTTCTATTAGGCTCCAGGGAACTCATTTTTCAGTCATGACTTCTGTTTTGTGTAGGTTCCTTAGTACTTAATAGTTAATATACTATACGCTCCCCTTTTGATTTAAAGATTAACCAAAACTGTCAGATACAAATTACTTGAAAATCCAAATCATTTGTACTGCTGTTCATAGAACTAGATTTTTACATTAAATTTTTACCTAAGAATAAAAAATACTTGTGTTCTACTCCTCACAGAGATAGCAATATCAAAGTAATATCTGAATGCAATATACTGATCTATTTAAAATTAATGTAAGTTTATACGTAGATAAATATAGCCTAGGAGATATTCGCAACAGTTTTTCACATTAAATAACTTCAGGGTGAAACCTTGCTCAGAAGTTTCAGGAAGAAACTGCAGTACCTATGGGTCTATATGACCTCTAACTCCATAGCACTTAATTAATTATTGTCTGAATAAATATAATCACGACATCAATTTCTTGGAAGCAATTTATTTTTAGTAATGTCAAATAGTGAGTCAACGAAAGGAAAAAAGCAATGATTTTCTGTCCCAGCTAATACTTATCCATAAGTCTCAGATGAGACCAAACGTCTGGCATTCCTTTGAGGTATTCTCATACCTGATATATAATGTATACTGTATCAGATTATCAGGAACTGTCCTCTTAGTAGACAGAACAGGGGAGCTGGCTGCGAATTAATTACTGATCACTACCCTACAGTGAAATACTATTTATGGATTCTTATTTTCATAACTGATCATCTAATATACAAAATCATGCCAGTAGGTATAGAAAAACTCACCTGCCTGAAGAAATAATTTACAGATTATACTATCATTTGTTCACTCTTAAAAGCAACAGACACTAGGAACAGGGTATCTTTATTGTGGAAAGAAAAAAAAAGGCAACTTGTCATTTATGCGTGAACAGTTAGGCAAATCTACCTAACATATAACAGACAAATATAATTCTAGCTTTCACATGAAACACGTAAAACCATAAAACACACACACACAACACACCAAATGACATAACTCACACCTGTTCAGCTAACTTCCTACTTTAAATCATTAGAAGTATGGTTCTGCTGTATTATTACAAGGCTATATTTGCTAAGTGACCATTTCCATCAGTAGCCACAGTATTTATATAGACTTCATGCACTTATCACAGTGTCTCTGGCTACAAAACTGCCACCTGCATCAACAGACCTCAGTCAACTGAAATTTCCCCCATGTTTCCTCCTGAAGGGATATATTAAGGAGTCAGGTTAGCATATATTCATTATAAGCTGCCAACACTAGTTTCAAAGGTTACTTCTTTTATTTTTATTAATTTAAAATAATATCAAGAGTATGGGATTAACAGAGGTCATAATTTCATTTGTATGAAATTGGCTAGTACTTCAAAATTATTGCCAAGTTTCCTACTGAGTTCAGTGGTACAAAGTAAGAAGTAAATACAATATCCTTAATTTGCTGATATTCGAGCAGCAAAAAACATCATTCTCATAATAGGAAAAGTGCCCTTAATGAGATATTTTAATATAAGATTTTTTTTAGTCTAGTCTTACACTCTCTCATTTGCTTGCCAAGCTGTCTCAAGCAGATGTGGGTTTAGCTTATGAGCTCGCACGACTGGGTGTGTTAAGAAACTACAGTCCTGTATCTTGATTAAAACTCAGTCTCCTTACTTTTGCATTCCACTTGGGAACACAGGAGAAGAAATATTCGTTGGGCAAAATTACTAGAGTAACCTTTCATCACTGGTAAAATTTGACAGGTGAGAAAAAAAGTTCATTAAATCATTCGGATTTGTCCAGTTATTCCTCTACTTCATAATGAAGTGCAATAATTATGGGTACCAAAGATCGTATTGAGCTTCACTTAGATAAACATATCAACATTGCACTCTGTAAAGGAACTGTGAACATCTATAGGAAAAGCCTGCACAAAATGCTGACTGGTAATCTCCTCACATCATATACAAACTTGCAGTATAAAAAGCCCCATCCGAGAAGCTGTATTCCTTTGCTTCAGATAACCAGGACTCCTACTGCTCAGTGGCAATTAAACAAATTTGAAAGTTTTGTAATTTATGCGCTCCATATGGATACATGATAAAAGCTTTCAAGCAATAGCAGCAGCTGACACATTATACGGAAACAAGTCTTTAGAAAAGGCACATAAACAGTCTTTGAAGATAACCATTATTAAAAACAGTGTACCCCATTGGAAGTAAAACAAAACACACTAAACAAAGAGCATCCATCAAGTTTATATGTACTTAATAGCACACTATGATGTCTCCTGTCTGAAACACATTTGGAAAGCAATAGCAAGCTGCCCAGTGTAACAGAATCTGAACACCAACAAGAGTGCATGAGCTCCCAAAGACATGAGGGCATGCAACCATATGCAGCTCGTCAGTCAAGCCTGACTGCAGATATCATTCCTCAACTCGTTATGTTCATGCTCTATGCAGTGTTTATATCACTGAGTTACATTACAGTGGTGTTTCCTGGCTTCTTTAAGAGAAGATCTGTAGAACAACTTACACAGTGCTGCCACAGTAGTTTTCTTTTACAATTATATAAAAAACAGTTGCATTTTGGATGTACATTGTTGTTATTTTTATTTTCTTTCACTCTATTGTTTTGTTTATGTGGGGGAATATGTTCGTGTTTTCCATTATTAGTAAGTCAAGCCAGGGTAAGTAAGTAAAACATTAAGTCTCTATAGGTTTAAAACTAGTGTATGGGAAAGTCAGGCTTCATGAACATGGCACAAAATAACCAAGGCAGGACATTCAAAACTTTTCCTGAGGCCAATCAACTTTTGAAAAAAATATCAAGCAAAACATGACAATTCATCAACTTAAAAATATGCATTAGCCTTCTGTACAACAAACAGGGGGATGAGAAAAAGGAGTATGGATTGTCCTGGGAGCCATGGGGTCATCAACAAATTTGGAGGTTCATCATATGACAATATTTTTAGCAGCAGTTAGTAAGATTTCTTTGTGGTATGCATTTGAACACAGTAATACACTGTAATATACACTGCCTCCTGTGTAGTTTAGGATGTCTTTTACTTTTCAATAACTACCCCTAATTACAAGGCAGGATTGTCTCAGAAAGAAAGTTTTTGCCAGAAACCTCTGACAGACTTCTGCAGAAGTTATGCTGAATATGCAGTTAGACTTAATCCTCTTGTACCTCATATATATGTGTGTAAATATACCCATACAGAGACACACACACATATAAAAGTAGGATAATCAGAAGAAATATTGACTACAACAAAATATGACTATGAAAGCCAAACAAGAAAAGAGACCAGATGGCAAAGAAGAAATGAAGTTGTGAATTGTCATGTTGATGAGCCAAACGAGTCCTATCAGATGAGAGGATATTGCAGGAGGAATGTAGCCAACCAAAAAAACAGGAAAATAAGGAATTCATCAGTGATGCAAAACAAATGAAAGAAATTCAAGTGTCTGAGATGACAAGCCAAGAAGGCACACAGACAGAAGTACTGGAAGACACAACAACATGAACCCTTCTAAGGAACATGAGAAAAAAATAAAAAGCCCCACAGAGGAAAGACAGGTCAGTTATAAGAGGAGTTCGAATACAGACAGGTATGTTCTCCCTGATGTATATCTGACGGTAAAAAATACTCTTAACTTAACTGTGATTTTTAAAGGGAGATTCCCCATTAAATGAGTATTAAAAAAAATAACCTAGACTAATGTCGTCCAAGTAAACAAGAAAGATTGAGGGGATAGAGAAATCTCTAAATATAGTCAAAGGTTAACTTCATGATCATGAGAGTGGGTGAGTTCCTAGATCACAGACCAACTACAATGTCCAGCTAGTACCCGCCTGTGTAAGACCATAGAAAAGGTTCTCAGTGCTTTCTGCAGCATCTTGTTCTTGCAGGGTTGGCTACATAAGCTGATGACTTATGGTCTCTTGTATTCATTATATGGTGAAAGGAAGCAGTTTTAGGTGCTTAATGCTAGAAACAACAAGACTCAGTAGCACAGACAGTCTCTTCCTATACTCTGTGTTCCTGCGCATAGCAGGGGAACAGTTTTTTTCTTGCCTTTTTTTGCACAGAGGCAGTGCAAAATGAAAGGGGAATGCCAATATTCTTTAAATCTCAAGGAATCTCCAGCAATCAGATCCCCCAGTAGGTAGACAAATTTTCTAAAACATCCCTAAAACACCCACATTCCTACAGTATATGATATCTCAAAGTATGACATCTCAAAGGCTATTTCCGTCTTTGTTTTCAATATTTCTACACAACTGCCTACCTTTCTGGACTTTCCAATGAAGAGCTCACCAAGTCTTCAGTCACCAGCTGTGCTTTGTAACTCTTGTCTTTCCAGGACTGTTGTCTTGAGAAACTAGGGCTTTTAGAAGAGTATGTTCTGCAGACACCGTAGTTCACACTAAGGATGACTAACAATTATAGCAGTACTTTAACGCATGCGGAAATCATGCCAAAGCATATCCACATAATACTGCAGCTAAAAACTCGATGCCAGTAAAAATGATAGCACCTACTTAGATCACACAGCACAATATTTAGAAGTTATACCTACCTAAACTGTTATCGCTGCTAGTCGGCCAGGAAGCCATCCTATCCCTTAATTTTTTCTTTTTGCAAGAGTCATCTGATTTCACAGAAAGCTCCACTTCCTCTTTCCTGATTTCTCGCACCAGTTGCATGCGGCAGTGACTAAAATCCTGAAAGGAAATTTTTCCACTTTCATCTGCTCCCAGCTGGTGCATGATCTCAGCGACAGACTCCTCCATGTTCAGCTGGCGGCAAACCATCAGCAAGTCATTCCTGAGAATATTTTTAGAGGGAGATGGGCAGGAAGGGGAAGAATGAAAACAGAGAGAAAATATGGGGGGGGCAGGGGGAGAGGGAGGAGTAGAGGGAAGAGAGAAAAGAAAAAAAAAGTGCAATTTAGTTCAGAAGAAAAGGAATACTACTTCTGTTTAATTTAGAAATGCGTTAATGCACAGTCACTTGAACCCAAAAACTCAACTATGATTTTTTTCCAAACCATGAGGATAGCAACATAGTTCAACAGAGAAAAGTCACAGAAAGGAAGGAAACATTTTTCTTTAAGATTAACCTCTATTTTTATACTATTAATAACATTTGTACTAGCAGAGAAATTACACAAAAAGGGAGAGCTAAAACTTGCTGTTAATCTTCATAGTGCCTTCTGCAGAATGTGATACCATAAGAATTTAAATAATTAACTTGTAACTAGATGACAGCTTAAATTTCCATTTTCTGGAGGTCAGGCAAAAGCATTTTTATTGCCACTAAACTTAAACAGGGAAGACACAAAGAAAATAGTAAAAATGGAAGTAATATTTTGAATAACTTTGCCGCCAAATGTTCTGATTAAGAAAAACTTAAGAAGGTTGCAACTGTTTAAAGAAAGCTACAAGAAGAGGAGCAGACAGTTCCCTGCAAAGTACTCTAAGTGTTAGAGGCCAAAACATGCAATTTTTGCAATGTTGATTTAGCTGCAACTAAGTCAATATGAAAGATACTTCCAAAATACAATACTTTTGACAAATTTGTTCAGAGTGCTATTAGGATGGATGCATGCAAGTATATTTAAACATACTGAGAGAGGCTAGGGAAGATATTCAGGAACATCGGGACCTATGTCATTTTCTATTTTGTTTGAAAAGAACTTACTGAATTTACCTTAGGCTCAATCTGAGGGAGAAAATTATTTTGAGGAGAAAATAATCTGAAGTGTTCTTTTCCCTGCATTCTCTGCACATTTTTCCTTTTCAAAATTGAGGTAAGTTGACGGTTTTAAAAGAATTCTCGACAGTAGAAGTTGGTAAGGAAAAAAAAAAGGGGATGAATTATAAGTTTATTGCTAAGTAAAGAATGGTGAAAAAACATTAACAACTCCAGTCAAGGAACAACTGTAAAGAATGCTTTCTAAGTGGACTATTAGACAAACATCTGACATTCTCCAATAATGGCACATGCCCAGATAATTGAAATACTTAAATAATTCTCTGTATCAAAGACTAAATCAACTCCTCAAAAAAGGAAGATTGTCCCTGAATGGCAAACAGTCATATTGCCTTTTTCAAAACATAAACCACCATAAAATAAATACTATTCTCATGCAAACACAACAGTGTAAGTCAAACTGCACTGTCTTCCTGAGCACACACAGAAAATGCATCTCTTCCTTTCCAGTTTTCCCAAACAGCAAGAGACAAATTTGGCAGACTAAGGCCTGTCTCATTGCACTGCTGCTCAGAACAAGTCATCTACTCACAAAAGAGAGCACCTAAGAGCCAAAGAATCACTTTCTTCCTTTTTTCTTTTTATCTCCCCCTCACCCAGAGAATATCCCACTTCACTGGTACAAGGGGCAGCACAATGTTGAAAGGAAGACAAATGCACTATTTGGTAAATGGCAACTAGTCAAGATTCCAGAAAAAAAACATGGATGAATCAATTTAAAATGTGAAGCAATAGCTACTCTACACTATCAAAATTTCCTTGGTGTGACATTCTGTCCAATTTCAAAGTTTAAAAAATTGTCACTATTTCTGCACTCTCACACTTTGCTACATCTTTCCCTTCACCTTTTTCTTAAATAATTTTTGTTTTGGACTGCCACAGCAATACTACAGTGATTCATATGAGAAATAGTATGAATATTTTATGGCTTCCTTTGTCTGTTACTCATTTTTATGTTTCCATAGAAAGAAGGAACTATGTAACAAGATTAGCATTATATATATTATTATCATTCTTTGCACTATTAGCATTTCAGTACTAGTATCTGAACATCATACAGAATGCTTCTGTAAATACCAAGGCATCCATAATTCTTGCATCAAATGTTACATTAAAGCCACTTAATATCACAGTCAACATCCATCTTTTGTATAGAACATAAATTACACTTCAGATGAAGTTTTGGAAGTCCTTGCAGTGAATCTGGAACAGCTGCCCCAATAAACATCTTGGCAGAGATGTTTATAGTGAAACTCAAATACAACCAATCAATAAATAAGCCACACTGTGACTATGTATTTTAACTATATATATATATATATATATATATATATCCACTTAGGATAAGAAATTACTTTATTATAAGAAATCCAAACTACATCATATGTGCCAAATCTACATGATTGATAAGTGTACCTAATTTTTTGGAAAGATTTTTGTTTAGCTTTTAATCTTGCCAAGAAAAAAAAGTCAATCTTACTGTGGCTTGGTTCACTGGATTTTAAAAATCAAGCTTACACAGAGCTATCTCACAAGGGTATTGAAAAGAAAAACAAGGGACACAAGGCATTCACATTTTCACAAGAGGAACCACAGATGCAACTAAGCAATGTCTACATTAGCAAATTAAAGTGTAACTAGCCTGCATTATCAGATGCTAGCAGTTAAATTTGAATTAACCCTCAACCTTAAGCACAATAGTGATGGGGTAAGATCACAGCAACTGCTTTAGGCTTCACTTAACTATAGCAACAAATGCTTACCAGCTATTTACAAAGGAGCTATTCATTTACTTAATGTCATTCGTTCCTGTATCAGAATTGATGTAGCATAACCGATGATGGACCACCCTTTGGAACAAGGAAGAAAAGGAAAAACAGAGTTTTTCCTAGTAGGTTTTTAACCTACTAGGAGCTTCTAAGACAAAGGCCTGCAGCTCTAGTCCCCAAGGCGGCAAGATGTTAGAGCACCAGTACGGTGCTTTACACAGTGCCTGCTGGTGACAACCCAAGTCCCCAGTGTCTCCGTAAAGCTCATATAGTCATATCTGACCTGACATTTGCCTCCTGACCTTCCACAGGCTTGTCAGTGCTAGGCTGTGCACAGTTGAGCTCCCTCCAATTGTGTAAATATTAACTCAATAGCATTTGTTCAGCTCAGGAAGAGTCGGTTAGATGAATGGACAGTGAGGTGGATTGAGGACTGGCTGGATGGCAGAACCCAGGGAGTGGTGATAAATGGGGCTGAGTCTAATTAGAGGCCTGTGACCAGTGGTGTCCCGCAGGGGTAAGTACCGGGCCCAGTGCTCTTCAACTTGTTCATCAATGACTTGGACGAGGGCACAGAGTGCACCCTCAGCAAGTTTGCAGGTGACACCAAACTGGGAGGAGTGGCCGACACTCCTGAGGGCTGTGCTGCCATTCAGAGGGACCTAGACAGGATGGAGAGTTGGGCAGAGAGGAACCTCATGATGTTCAACAAGGACA
>NW_010577106.1:550128-561737 GCF_000705375.1 Tinamus guttatus | reverse complement strand
GACAGAGCCCTGGAACAGGCTGCCCAGAGAAGTTGTGGAGTCTCCTTCTCTGGAGATCTTCAAAATCCACCTGGATGCCACCCTGTGCCACGTGCTCTAGGTGTTCCTGCTCGAGCAGGGCGGTTGGACTAGATGATCTCTAGAGGTCCCTTCCAACCTCAGCCACTCTGTCATTCTGTGATTTGTAACTTCTGCAGTCTGAGGAAATACTAGTATGGGGAAAGATACAATGAATTACAAACAACAACAACAAAACATGCACACACAGAACAAACAAACAAAGTTCCACAAAATCTGAGTTGACTGAAGTAATTTGAGCCTACTGATACTACTGAAAACAGATTTCATTTACCCAGGATGAGCCAATCTGAAATGACAACAACTTTCCTAATCTCCCTCTGCAAAAATTATCTAAAAAATTTATTAATAAGGAAAGACATTTTCTTTACTAACATTTCCTCTGCATCTACATGGAGTTTTTCCATGTAAACATCTGCCTGTTCCCCTTTGGTGCCTCATTTTCACCTTTGTAACTCTCTTCGTTTTTACTCACAATATACTAACTAGAAACCGCAATCCAGTTAAGCAGCTTTTTTTTTCCCATCTAGTTTCTTGAGGCAAAGAAATATGAGTAGAACTAAATTGGGACTACAGTAGCTTATGTTAAAAAAAAAAAGTGGACTTTGCATAGCATCAATTTCAAATAATAGTCTCAATTTTCTATACACCAAACATACCAAAAACTCCATATAAAAACACTAATGATATCAGTACAAAAATATAGGCACCAAATTTTTTATCTCCCAGAATCAGAAAGTTATTTTCCTTTTTGATATAATATGTGCTATATTAAAATAGCCTTTTCCCCAAAGTACATGATCTGGAATATTTTTAGAATAAACAGCTCGGCACTTGAAGATCATATGCTTACGCAGACTCTTTCAATTTTACCTCGTATTTTATCACTTATATTGAAAAAAATCCCCCAAGAAGTAGCACAGACTAAGTTCTGAGCACAATGGCGATGATAGCAACAATACCTAAGCAAGACTTCGATAGACAATTGGAAAAAGAGCAGAAGCAGCTATGAAGCAGAACTCCTGCTGCCACAAGAAGCCCTGTTTTTTAACAGGACAGCATCAGAATACAAATTATTCTGTCATATTTTATTTAGCCATCTATCTACCATGGCAATCCTTTCAGAAGCCTCACACACATCACTTCCCTAATTCCTCCTAGTTCAATTTAAAAGCACAGGATTTCTGAAACAATTACAAAATGAGGCCAATTAAAGTTTATGAATTGAGATAAATTTTGAAACATTTAGATTTCCTCCTCCAAGAGAAATTAAATAAAAATGCAGTATATCTTCTGCACAGCATAACAATGCTGGACAGCTAAAGTGAAGCCAGCATACATATGCGCACACTAAAAATTGCAACAGAGAAGTGTTCATATTTGCTATCAGTTTTCTTTGTAAATGGAAGATCAAACTTTAAAAGCTTCCTAATTCTTTCGAACCACAAAACTGGATTAGTGACATAAACTTTTGCTTTCTTAACATAGCTGTGTTTCCTGCTGTACTCTACCTTGTTCTGATTTCTGCTTTAGTAAGCATGAGAAACCACCTAGGTAAGAATGAATGCATGCTGCACAGTAGCCAGTGTGATTGCTCAGGTGCTTAACTGAATGAGTAGAAACATTTTTCTGTTCTTACTCCTTCTGATACACTATCAAAACTATAAAGAAATGCTGGTTCTACTGTCACTATCTAATAGTATAAATTCATTCAAAATTATTTAATTTCAGCTAGTACAAAGATTTTATGGGCATCTTCCTGGCAAACATTTTTTCTTTGCTTGTGCAATCTGCAGTCTAAAAATTCCTTTGAAGAAGAAAGGTCAAAATCAGAAATGCACTCAAGTTCCCCAGAGGCAGACAGAGTAAACAAACAGCAAACTGCAGGAAAACCTGTTCCACATAGTTGTGTTGTAATTATGAGCCACTTCAAGTCCATGGACAGCCATTAGGACTGCTGGCTAAGACTAGGTTTAAGATGTCTCTCTGACGGAGCACCCTCAACAAATAAAGCAACAAGGGCTTGCCAAAATAAAATAAAATATTTTTCCTGGAATCACTACAGTTTGTTTACTTTTACCGTTGGTAGCAGTGTGCATCATTTGTTTTTCTGGTGGAGTTCCCTCTGCTGGACACTTACCAAATTGCTGTGTTTCTACATCTCACATGGTGCCTGCTCCCGTGGTTCTCAGCAAATCAAACCCCTTAGTACTTAATCTGTATCAATGAGTTACAATGAGTTACAGCAGTTCTCTAGCTTTCATTTTTTCGTGTGCAAAAACAGGCAGTCATAGGAACAATCTCAAAAAGTTTTTTTCTCATACTGTTTGCACTTGCTACTCTTTTTGTTTCCAAACATCTGTTTCTTACCCAAAACATCTGCTTTTTGCTCTCCTTTAAGAAGTTGCAGTCTCTAGCAAAAGTGTAAAGAGTTCTCCACACTGGCAGCCTGGTTGATGCTGCCATATCACAGACTGAGATACCATTTACCTCTATCTGAGCACTCACCAAACTGCTTTGATGGGCTCCAGACATGTGGTTGTTGCAGATTCCAGCTGCTATCTCTGGCTGTAGCCTCTGTGAAGCTTCAAGACCAGCAAGCAAGACCACAAAGACTCCCACACAGCTCGAGTCTGTCAACTTGCTGCTGCCTCACATCTCCTTCCATTTTCCTCTGCTAGGGCTGACTCAGCAGTCAGCTAAACCGCCATAAAGCTCATCATAGCAAAGGGAATAGTTTAATTATTATTGACTTAGCTCCCCACACTAGTTCACTACAGAGGTGGACAAGTATCAGTGCCAGCATCAGACGCCAAACAGCTATCAGCCCAGCTTTCCTGAATTAGACTGCCTCCTTATTCTCTTCACCTTCTGCAACCTGTTGCCCTGACAGGGCAAGCAAAACTATCCTTGCCTGTGATCTAGGAACTACGGTAATTCCTATACATGTAGAGACCTCAAAAATTTACACTTTGCACAAAATTTACACAAATTTTACACATCAGATCTTACACATCAGAACTTGCTTTAGTAGACTCCAATGAAAAAAATCCTTCCAGATAAAAGTTCATCATATCATTCTTACTACTTTAAGAGGGTAAAAATGCACAGGTGATAAACTGTGACACCACACAAAGATTGCATGGACCTCCCATAAAATTTTAGAAGTAGGAGCAGCAGTCACTAAAAATATAAAGCCAAAAACAACTTAAAGAAAACAACAACAAAACACATATACACATAAAACAAAACACTGTTCACACTGAACTTGACTTTCAGGCAAAATCTCCAGAATGCTCACAGAATTACACCTTTTCCTTACAGATTCTTGGGCATCAGCATTTTAGTCAGCCAAAGATGGCTAGGTAGCCTGCTTCCGGTAAAGCATGGGACATGGTATACAAAATGCTTTCTCCCGAACCATACCAACAAGACTAAGCTAATTCCTGTACCAACATGAGTTAAGAAAATTGCCAGAATCTCTTAAAGTGTATTTCTCAGGCTATTTGCTAACAATTAGACTTTTTTTTGAATAGTTTTGAAGCTCTCCAGCAGGCCACAACCTGTCATCCTGACAGACACTAGTTTAACATGACAAACTCAGGGCTGCACATACAGAAATCCTCACTTCATATTCTGCATCTATCACTGGCTAGGCATCCTTAAGACTGCTACAATCCTTCACAAAAGATAAGTATTATAAAACTATCTTGCAAACACAAAAGTTGTCTCTCACAATTGGTCAGATCTAGTGAAGAGAAATATTTTTAACAACCTTTTTTTTAATTCTTTCCCAAATTCTTCAAAATAAAGCAAATTAATTCAATGCCCACTCGAAGACAATTCAAATCTTTCCTTAAAAGTGCTTAGCATCTACAATATTGCACCTACAGCTTCACCTGTAGCTAACTGCACAGATTTAAGAATTCTTTTTTACTGAACCCAAAGTATTTCAAGATAAGCACACAAATTTAGGTATCACTTTTGAAAATTACCAGCCTTTTCACAACTAACAGCATCAGCAGCTTACTACCTCCCTCCCTTACGTGCTCCTTCCTTGTTTTTTCTCTTACTACTTATGCACTCTGAAACTTCTTACCCTTGAACCGCCTTGTTAACTTCATTTTCTGCCCAGTATATCCCACTGCTTTTTCTGTAATTTCACATTTAAAATTCCACTACGCTGAGCAGTAACAAGGAAAAAGAAGGTTAAACAGTCAACCTGCTCGAAAATGCTATGTGCTCAACACAGCTGAAGATGTACTCCAGTTTCAGAGCACTGGCTTTATTCATAATCAACAAAAAATCTACTTCAGAACTCTACAATCTTCAATATCACTCCTTCTCCTGGTAAAGTAATAATAAGTTACCTAAAACAATCAGTATCTACAATCAGGATTCCCCTTATCTCTCCCCTATTTCCTACCAGATATGGACAAGATTGCCAGAGTTTCTACAAGTGCTATGTTTTGTAGTAGGCACTCACATTTTACTCATTAGAAATAAAGTAATTAAATGTACTTTTAACATTATGTCAACTTTGCCAAACCATCAACACAACCTGGGAGAACAAGCTGTCTTCTCTGGAGACAAAATTATTACATGCAAACAAAGACCCTGTACATCAATAAAGAAGCACCTGCTTGTCAACACAGGCTCTGCCATCTTATGTTTTCCTTTGTGCAGCTTACTAATTTGAAGTTTCACTAAAACCCAGTATCGATTCAGCCCACAGATTCTACCCATGGTAAGAACTACCAGGAACCTAGTTTTCACTTGGTCAGGCTAGTCTAAATTATGCTTACAAATGTCAGAAGGAATTTCATTGAATAAATTAATACTGCATAAGTACTGCATAAGTACTGTTTTGTTTTATTAATTTTTTAAAAAATAGTCCTGCAAAAACTTTCCAGAAGTAAGATGTGAAATGTTTTCATTAAAGCTAACCATCTTAATTAATCTGTTAAGTGCTTGGAAACAGTCACTCTCCAAGAGAAAATTCCATAGACATAGTATTTATTTTCAAAGATACATGTAAAAATTCACAGTAAAGATGAGGTGTTTTTCCAAGGCCATATATCCTCAGATTAACCATTTTTCTTTGAATACCACTCCCAGTCTATCAACAGAACAATGGTCAATTAGGCACTGGCCTAATTAATCTTTCACTCACCAACAGATGTGCTAAGATTCTAAAAAAAAATCAAACTGTTACGATTTTTCTTAAAATATATTTATTTTTAGTGTCACAAATCAATTTTTAGGAATGTTTCCCAATTCAGAGCATTTGAAGCAAATTGTATTTAAAAATAAATAAGAAACCAGACATTGCACAATCACAACATACGATGAGCCAGCAGCACAAAATAACGGACGGAAACTAGTATTTCTTCTTGAGCTGCTTTTCCATCAGAACAGTCCTCTGATCTGGCTCACCAAACAAATTCAAGATTCAGACTTCAAGACTGGATAGCACTGAACAACTCTTCCTGCAGCACCTTCACCTAGGTTGACTTCAAACTGCCATGAAACCTCAGCAATTCATTTCACAAGCAGCTGAGTAATCAAGGTCACAGAATCACTGAATCACAGAATGGCTGAGGCTGGAAGGGACCTCTACAGTTCAGGACCATGGATGTGCTAGGAAAGACAGAAGCCCAAGTATCTTGTTAGGGTCACTGTTCCCAACCATGACATCCATGACCTGAATTAAGTTCAGGTGCTGACAATGCTATTTCAAAAATCTGAGGATTTTTAAAAATTGTTTTAGAATCAATTCATAGTGACCAGTTAAATATTTCCACAGGGCACCCTCAAACTAGACAAACAAGAAGAAAAGATAAAGAAATAAAATGAGTTAACCACCAGTGGTGAGACTTTTCTCTCATCCAGGAGTATCCCAAAACAGTCAACCTATCCATTAGTTTCTAAGTATAGGTTTTGGCAACTTAACTGTAAACCCCTAGAAAGTTTCTCCTTTAAAGAAGCATGAACTAAGGAGCAGAGGTTATGGAAGATGCTAATTACTTTGCCTGTTATAAGCAGAAGAAAATGACATCATATGGAATCAGAAAGATCCAATTATTTACTTAAGTTTCAGCTAAATCATAAAAATGGCCACCAGTAGTCTTTATACTATAACCTAGTAGAAAAGAGACATCTAGCAAATTAGTAATGTTACATTTTTCTGGGCTTCTTAGTAGTCATTCTGAAAGATCACAAGAACTACCTGAGCAACATGTTTTTCCCCTTCTGGGGTCACAGAAAGATTACTGAATTTATACAGAGGTTTAATCCCCTCACAGTCATAATCCCAATAACATGGTATTAGCAACAAACAAAATGATTAAAGATAAGAAAGAGCTTCAGTTATTAATTGCAATACTCAGAAATACACAGCACAATGCAGGAATTCGAGAAGCTCATAGCCTTGATGTAGGCATGCTTTTTACGTGGCTAATATCCCTGACATATTGCAGTCAGCTCCACTGAGAACTATGAACTGTTCACCTCAAAATTAATATGGTTCTCCGCTGCACACTGAGGAGTAGCATAGGACATAGGCTAGTGATGACACAAGACCAAAACTTCATCATTTTTAAATCTGATACAAGTCTAACAGTTATCATACTGATGAATGTAGAACCTAGGACTATGTAAAATCTATGTTAAGTACTTGTTACATTTACATATTTTATTGACGAGATCTGTTACAAGTTTATCGGGATTTATCCTTCAACTGGCAGCTTCCCCATTTCCCCCCAAAATAATTTTCAACACAGTTCTAAGCTCATTACTTACACATCTATGACATCCAGATCACTGTCTCCAGCTTGTACATAAATTTTAAAATACATGATGCTTGGTCAAGATCTCTGACAATGCTTTGTATGAACTTGATTTATAGCTTGTACAGATCTATACCCTAAAATGTAAACTCTCCTCGAGCTGCAAGGAAAAATACAGATTACTATCCTGGGAAACATCATCATCCATATTCACTCCAATCACTTTGCCATAATTACCCATTTTAAAAAAGGGGAAAAAAGAGAGAGAGAAAAAAAAGATTGTAAAATATTAGATCTATCCACTTATTTAAAAATATTTCAGAGCAGTCAAACAGTTTGGGCTTTTATTTCTCAACAGTAGTTTTCCTACTTTCAGAAAATTACACACAACACACAAGTGTCCTGTAAATAGGCTTAGTTCCACTGTGTTAATGAAGGAATTTACAAGAATACTAGCGTGCAACCTGGATTAAAGCAATAAATACTTTCACAGTTTCTCTCGTGGTTACACTGTCTAGCTACAAAACCCTTGAAGATCACTTAATATACATAATATGTAAATATATATATATATATATCAGCTTATCATTGCAAAGTTTGTGAGAGTTCCCACAGCTATACAGTTCACGTAATAGATCAAATCCAACAAGTTTCTTTTAGCTGTTTCTGAGGAGGGCAGTCAAAGGAAGCACTTTTTCAGTATATGCTTTTAATGGACTGCACAAGCACACTGCAAAAAATAGCACGTTTGTGGTTTTTCAATTATTCAAAAGCAGAGTATGACAAACACTGACTGAAATGTCAAAAAATATAACACATACAGAAGAAAATATTTTCAAACAAACTCTACGGTGAGAACTTTTATTATTCTGGATATCATGATGAAATTTCTTCTTAGGTACTCAATATGAATTTCACATTTCTTAAGAACTTAAGAATTTATCAATATTTAAGTTAAAATTATAAAAATATCATGCATATGTAGCTTAATATGGAAATTAGATTTTTTTCATGTATCATCTCTATAACTCATAGCTTCACTTTTTTAATATAAATGAAAATATCTGCTACAGATAGAAAATTACCTTATTTGGAGCATGTAGTGTTGCAAAAGAATAATCTGGAAATCCACTTAGTAACTAATGCAACAAAGGCGAAAATCATTACATGCATAACTAGAACTTCAATACAATCAAAATACAAGGCAAACAAGTTTCTAAATACATTAATATAGCCTACCACCTGTAAAAACTAAGCATGTCCTCACTTTCCCCACTGACATCCACCAACACCACATGCTGACCATATTAAAAAACACATGCAAAAGCAGCAAGTGCTCCCCAACACACAGAACCTCTGAAGCTGAATACAGTTTTAACCATAGCATCAGATTCTCAAGCTTTTCAAAACTAACAGAAGAAAAACAAATGAACGCAGTGTTTTTTTTCAGTTAACAGCTTTTTGTTAATAACAACACAGTCCAGTTACAGCTGCAAAAATAAAATTTTCATGTAAACAGTGTTTAAAGCTGACTCCTACTCCCAGTGAGGCTGATTTAGCTGATCTTCAGAGTTCAGGATCCAGCCTTAATCATGGACTGCTTTGCATATATTTGTTTGCAGTTACCTCTCATTGCTGATGACACATCTCAAACATGCCAAGCCTTTATGAGATGTTAAATAATTAACTACTATCACTCCCCAAAGGAGCAAAACCCATTTCTGCACAAATGAACAAATTAAAGCTTCTGTGTTCTCTTAATATTTCCATATAGCTAGATGCTGCAAGATTTCAAAGTGCAAGATTGTGATCTAACTACAAAATGTAACATGCAGAAATAGACACAAGCCTATCACTCCATCCCCCATTATTCAATTTCTTCTGCAATACAACTATCAACAGCACACACTTAGTACTTAGGCTTTTTCATTTTAATATCATCCCAACCACTGACAGCCTGAAAATTAATCAGTATCTCAGGACACGCTCCTCCTCTCCATCTGTGCCTCTACTTCCCTGCTATTATTTGAAGAGGTTTACAGCTAGATGCACAACAAAGCATCTCCACAGCTGAGACACCACATAACTTCATTAGGAATGCAAATAGCTCTTTTCCCCATGCATTATGAACTAAATAAACATGCACATAAAAATAATTGCCTTTGCAGTATCTTCCATAGCTGGCCGAAGAGTTGGAGAGAAAACAATCTTATGAACTTACTGCTGCATGCATGCACTATGCAAACAAAAGACTGATGAACCTTCATCCCTGTGAGAAGCGCAGAAAGGGTATTCATTTTGAAAAACAACTGAATAATAGCTGAAATATAGTAAACAATTTTAATATCATTACATGGAAAATAAGTTATAATAGGAGGCTAAAACTAGTAAAAGTCTATGGGTCATTTCTAGTCCATAAGGAAGCAGCTGGATTTACAGTGTTGGCTTCTCAGTTTTTAGCTCTGTATACAGATGCCTGGGTATTTATTGCTGTGTTTGATCTCCTGTACCATGGTATGGGAGAAGTCAGTCTACCTAATCTCCACCGGGGCTACAGGAAAGGCAACAAAAAAAGCAGCTTTACCCTCAAGGATTGAAAACACCAGCATTCCCATTAAGAAAGGGAGGTCAACTTAAGCAGGATAGCAGAGAACAGGAAAGCCAAATACCTAGCCTCTATGAAAAAAAAAGAGAAAAAGCAGGAGCAAGACAAAAAGTATGCCCATGATGGCAAGATTAAATCACAGATGTGATTTTTTTGGCCCTGTTTAAACATGGTGCATTAGAAAAAAAAAAAAAAAAAAGGTGTTGCTACCCAAACACTGTCCTGAGAGGGTGCACAATGATAAAGCAGTTGCTATACTTTTCATAGGGACACTGTGCAACCACAAATCAGAAGGAGCTGTCTTTGAGACTAAGGTGGCACATGCATTACAAAAACATCCAAAAACCACTAGGCAAGTCCAGTCCTGCATAACCCATTGCTATAAAATAGATTATGAGGGAAACTGAAACACTAGACACAGCAAAGTGAGGAATGCGCTCCATTTACAAGACTGATTACCTTAGTGAGCTAATGATTCTGTTTGATGACAAAGATCACTTGTCAAACATCCATTCACTACTTCCTCGCAAATGTAGAAATTTAAGGGAAGGCAACAATTTATAATACTATATTCTGATCACAGCCATACCAATGCTTGTCTCAAAGGCACATTCCCCTATGATGCAAGGTATTAGCAACCGTCAACAACAGACCCACTAAATCCTTAAGGATTTTTAACCACTACCCTCTGAGCCTTAATTTTGTTTTCTGAAATCGAAGGCCTGTCCTAGAATATGCCATGGATCTTAAAAGCTCTAAACAACATAGTTTAAGCAACATTCAAAAACATATATGTTGATATATATTAATTAATTGGATTGATTTGGAAAAAAACGTAAGTTATAAATATGAAAAACTCCATCAAAAACATGACTGCCTTGTGTTGTGGTAGTGTCTCTGAACCATCCGTGCTCATGAAGCACTACAACATTCTTTCAGCAAGTGCTTTAATCCACTTTATGCTACAGGAAAGCACCACAGTGTATACAGATCACTGAATGTGCTCGTAGGAGGCAGCGGGTGCTTAAGTGAACAACCCAAGTTTTCAGATTTCGGAATAACTTCTATAACTTTTCACTTAATAGGTGGAAAGAGAAGTCACCTTACAACACTGGTAGGAACTTGTGCATTTTCAAAATTTTTATTTCAGAACTACAGCTGTCAAAATAATGATTAAACAAGAAAACAAATAAAAATCAGTGTATGAGAGCCCTTAAAATTAGAAATATCGTGACCTCACAGGCTTCTTTTTTAAAAAAGGTGACTGCCAGCTGTTTGAGACTTTAAACTTTCTGGTTCCAAAGAGATGACAGAGGGGGCTGAAGCCTTTTTGTAGGGTCATACTGCTAGGTTTCAGGTTAGGTAACAGAAACTTTCCCTCACTTTGACTCAGCTCTTTAGAGGCACTTCCTAACTACAGTTAACACGGGCTTTGTTTTGAAGATGCAAGTTCCCAGCATCTCAGAAAAATCCTGTCTTTAGTACAGTCTTTTTTTTTTTTTTTTTTAATTATGGTCTGGAAGAAGCGAACTAGTTGCAGAAATACCTCCCATCAAACCCCATTCTGATCTAAACATATTGCCAAATAATTTCAGATATATGAGCATCTCAATATAGCTTATTTACAATCTATGACACTGTACAGTCATTGAATGTTACAATCTTGAAGCTAATGGGATGGGGATAGGAGTTTAAATCAGGTTCTAATACCACAGTACCAATGAAAACTCAATAAAGTTAGGTGCTCTCAGAAACTATGATTTTTATCTTTGACTACTGTATCTAGGCATCACCCACTGCTATGGATGGAAGAGTAATAACTCTTTCCACTTTAGAGAGACATATTTAGAAGAAGACATACCTAAGGGAGGGCCCATAAGGACATTCCATTTTTTCCCAAGCATGTCAGCTAAGAGAAGTGTTTCTCAAAGAAACGTGGCTTCCCCCAAGCCTTGAGTCAGTTTTATCTTTGACCAACCTTGCTTGTTTACTTACAGAAACCACCTGCCTAACGCATTAGGTCATTAAAAAACACCTAGGTTAGAAGACCTGAACTCCCAGACTGGAGGGAAGTTAATGGTCTTGCCGGAGAACCTTAGCGCGGTCCGGGCTTGCGCTCCAGGAACGCCACGGCGCCA